>JARLTB010000023.1:17500-160000 GCA_030141615.1 Unio pictorum
TAAGCAAATTCACCTTGTAATCAAGGCAAATAATACTGCTATTATCGTTTAGTTTTCGCCTCATGACATGTTTATCTCTGAATTTGCAGTTCATTTTGGCTTGATTATTGCTTCCTTAATTTTTAATGGAAAGTGATTGTATCTAGGAAGTACCATTAGCGTGACGTTGGGATAGCGTGACGTTGGGATAGCGTGACGTTGGGAGAGATGTAAGGCACAAAGTTCGTCAAAGTGTTTATCATTTTTATAGAATGTATCGTTGATAAAGATGTTTTCCATGCAACAGATTTTACTACTGCAGTTCCTTTTGGAAATGTATGTTCATCAGTGCTAGAGAGTAGTAGTATGGTGTTGTATTATGTATAATCGAATCCAAAGAGACAATAGTTATGTTTTACAGATAATCAACCCTCTTAATGCGTGGCCTGGTATTGCGTTTCGTACATTACTATGTCGTTTTGCTTTGTATTTCGCTATGTTATTCTTATTCTACAGGTAGCTGCATTTTTTCATGACATTCGTTTTTGTTGTTGCTGTTCTCTAACGTAATATGTTCAGTGTAAATTGAATTATGTACAAGCAGTTTTCTCAACACCTCATGTGTTGCTACAAGATATTATTACACTCAGGTTGAAAAGTGTACAACATATGAGTTAGATAAGAAAAAGAGCATGAATGTAGCGTGTGATGATAATGCTTAATGAGTTAAAGGGATTACGGTGGTGTGACGTCATATCCATGCTGACCTTAATATTGATCTATTATTTGGTATTTTATTGATTTAATTGAAGTTATCTGACATCAGATAACGTAAATCGATACACTTTATAAAACATAAAATTTGCAACTTTAGCTGCGATGGAATTATTCAGTCAATGTGTATAAAACATTGCGTCCGGGCTATGATTAACAAGGTCGTAAGTCCTGACGGCACACAAATAATAGGATGTATTTATTGACAAGTGAAAAGTTTATAACCCTTGAACAGTTCTGTCTCTTTGTTATTATATCCAGTCCCGTTCGTTATATCAGTTTCCTTCAGGATTTTTTAAAAATAAAGCAGCACACACACACACACACACACACACACACACACACACACACACACACACACACACATTTCTGAGTTATATCATTTACAATTAAATTTTTTATTACACACCGCGCAATGCATGAAAATGAATGTTTTAGGAAAAGCTAATGTTGTACGTTTTCGAGAGGGTATCGTATAAAACGACATGCATCCGAAAGATGTTTGGATGGACAAAGTTTTCAGCGAAGTACATACTAAGATAGAGAAAGGCTACGAAGTACATACTAAGATAGAGAAAGGCTACGAAGTACATACTAAGATAGAGAAAGGCTACGAAGTACATACTAAGATAGAGAAAGGCTACGAAGTACATACTAAGATAGAGAAAGGCTACGAAGGAGGGTCAGTTCTTTTTATATGAGTTAAAGTATATACTAGTATATTTTAATAACTTTTCTCTTCATAACTTTCCTACTCATTCATTTCCGAGCATATGTAGACCTCTGAGCCAGCAGTATGATGACACCTTTACCCGTTGTGTTCTTGTTGCAAGCACTAACGGGTTGGTTATACAATTGATTAACAAACTAACATATCAGATATCATACGGTAAGGACAGCTGTTCGCTGATCATATTATGCTGTGTTTTCTATTGCCCGTGCCCAAATAGTTCCACTTTAATAACAGTATACCAGTTTCAAGGATGCTATTGATTATTATTACAAAAATAACCTCAAGTGGATTATCAATGAGTAATTGTCTGACATTACATGGAGGTTGTTTAATGTTTATGAGCGAGCAATGCAATATAAAGCAAGTTTACGCGAAGTTCAATTCTCAAAATAACATTTCTTGAAACAATACGATGGATGATAATCGCTAATTGGCTAATAAATAGGAATGTGTAAACAGGTAGAAAACACACACACAAACACACACACACACACACACACACACACATACATACACACACACACACATACATACATACATACATACATACATACATACATACATATATATATATATATATATATATATATATATATATATATATATATATATATATATATATATATATATATATATATATATATATATATATATATATTCGCTGCATTGAATACATTTTTGTGGGTTTGTGGGTAGGGTGGGGGTGAGGGCAACAGTTACTTATTCTCGTAGTAGCTTAGAAATTAACAAACACAAATTATTGTTACGTAATGATTATGAAAATTGCTAAGACCAAAGAGAGACAGCAGAAACTATTATTTTACTTACCTTTTCAAAACTAATTCATAATGTTCGTTATTTTCGTTTAAAGATAACAATTAGATTGTCAAGTATAATCTCTTCTGTTCACATTGTAGGAAAGTGATATATTTTACAAAAGATATTCTACGACATTGACGAAAACAACATAATCCAGTGCGTTTTGTACGTCGATTGTGTTAGACACGGTTAAATTTTGTGTCCTGATGAAACTGTAACAGGAATCTTCCCTGACAGACATGTTGAAACCACTATCACGTGATAACATCCCATGCGGGAGCATTGACATGAATACAGTCCAAATAAATACATTTTTATTTATCACCACCAGGAATCGAAGTAAATAAATATGCCAGGATGAGGGATGGATACGTGCATTTATTCCAAACACGAAGATATCAAATATTGTAAAATCAACAATAACTACAACGACTTTGATGATGATGATGATGATGATGATGATGATGATGATGATGATGATGATGATGATGATGATGATGATGACATGGTGGTTGTATTAATGGCGATGTGGACATCAACTTGAAAACCATCTGTTTATATGATTAATTAACTGCGTAACTACATATCATAATACACTGAGATACATTCTCAAATTGTTTACACTTATTTTTTTTTAGAAATATGTGTCACATCCAGAAATGGACCGTGTAGTCAAATAATCTAATTCAAGCAGACCTGATTTTAAAAAGTGTTTCTTATATTATCGAGACAAAATAGTTTTTGATTACTACACATTGCATTAGTTTGAAGACAGTCTGTTGAATTTGTCATTAATTCCGAAGTTCTTACAAAATGAATGTCACTGTTTAGTGATTGATGGAAGTAATCGTTAAGAGGTGTATTATTTCACAAAATACAATTAAGAACAGACCATAATCAAAGCATAAAACGTGCCCGTAAAATTGATTGCATTCGTCTTAGGCAGCTCTTCAATCCATATTTCTGCTTGAACTATGCGATCTGCCAATTAGGGAACAGTCAGTTTAATATGTCCTGATTTAATGTCTTTAGTTAGGCTTAATATCGATCTATTAGTCCGAAACTTCTGAAACTGTTGTGCCTAACCTGCTGTATTGTTTTAGATCGAACAGGTATTCTGTTAATTTAACTGTTACATAGCTACAATATATCTGGTGTGTCACATAGTTTGAATACATTCGATATATAACATAGCTTGAATACATCAGATTTGTCACATATTTTAAACACATCAGCTATGACAGTGCTAATTTCGACATTATTACACAGTACATGTTAGGGGACAATCACATATTCATCATGTTGCTAAGTTAATAATTCAACGCAAAAGAAATTACAATATGTACCCCTGTATGCCTTGGAAACAGTTGGTATAATTGTTTTACTATACCTTGGCGCAATTTTTGCATTTAAAATTTTGAAAAGATGAAAACGTAAGCTTAGTAAAGTTAAGAGCGTGAAAGCTTGATAATTATGCAAGGTAGACATTCTGGTCTATACTTATAAATTCCAGTTTGTTCCCACCAATATCCCCCAACTAACAGAAAGGACTGCATGGGCAAATAGTGTCATGTGAATTAACAAATGAAAAAGTATGCTGTTCTACATACATTTAAATTGTATGGCAACACCAGGCGCTAATCTGTCCCCCATCTTCTACCCTTTAGAAGCCAATATACATCAATTCGGATCTTCTAATGAAATATTCCAATTAAATGTTTCCTGATTTTAGTTACGTTCCCCTCTTCTTATTACATTAGTAACATCTATTTGACTTTAGCTGAAGCCAGTGAAACGTACGTTTCATGATGATGTTTCTTAAACTTTGAGGGCACTAAGGTATCTTAGAATACTGTTCTTAATGTAACCATGTGGAGAATGCTGCACTTGTTAACATGTTGTATTTTCTATCTTTAAAAAAAAAATACAAATTGAGCACTATTGAAATTATTCAAGCATGTGTAAATACTGTTTCCTACAAAGCAAGTTCGTGAACAGTCGCCTGCTACTATAAAATGACTAATTAGACTTTGGAATCGATCTGCAAAATTCGAAAGCATCTTTCGCGTCATTAATGAAATGTGTACATCGCTCCAGTGTTAAAATGTATGTCATTAAAATATTATCTTAATATCTAGTATTAAAACTGAGAAAAAATCCCTCTTATTTATGCATTACCTTTTTAAAACTTACTTTATCAGTATCTAAAAAGATACTTGGTAACTGTATATAATATTAGTTCAACTTTAATTCCTTCTTCGAAGATTTGAAACTACTACCGATCACATCAAACGAGCAAATATATTAAAATTAATATAATTGCTTATATCAAACGAGTAAATATATTCAATCTAATATAATAGCTCACATAAAATGAAGTTACAAGATTTACTCACTTTTATCACGAAATAGTCTGAGCATAACTCGACAATGAAGATTACCCTCTTTTCCATCAGTAATATGTTTTATATATAGGAAGGGTCGTTTAAGCATTAATTATATCATGCTTTTTAAAAATTCTTATTGTCTTCTTCCAACAAGATATTCACACTATTGCATCACAGAATACAAATATATATTTAAGCAGCTATATTACCTGGAAAGTGACAATGCATCTCTGTCTCTCTCTCTCTCTCTCTCTCTCTCTCTCTCTCTCTCTCTCTCTCTCTCAGCAATGCATTAATGCAGTCTCGTATAAAGTGCGATACTGATTGTACCAGCTCCAAACAAAATCTAGGATTATATATATATATATATATATATATATATATATATATATATATATATATATATATATATATATATATATATATATATATATATATATATATATATATATATATATATATATATATATATATTTATATATATATATATATATATTTATATATTTATATATATATATATTTATATATATATATATTTATATATATATATATATATATATATATATATATATATATATATATATATATATATATATATATATATATATATATATATATATATATATATATATATATATATACATACATATATATTGTAAGATCGTTCAATCCGCTTGATTAGCAATGCGTAATATAGGTTGGAACCACGCAGAAGTATATGCATCAATTACGTTCTGACTGCTGATTGACATTTTCACATAATATTTAAGTGATGTATTCAACAATAACGTGATAGAATTAATTACCTGGTGATGTATTTGACAGTTTATTTTTGCTTTCACTTAATAATCTCTTTCACTTTAATTAATTCCCATCGATATTGGTCGCTTTCGCAGCGGAATATAAAAGCGATAATTCCTAATTTTATAAAAACCGGTTTTATAAGATTGCTTAATCGTTATTATGAGACTGTGAATTTACCGTTGTCGAACCATACTCCGCTGAAAGAAAACCAATATCAAACGATCCATGTAGAAAGTTAATAAAAATGACGATATGAATTTTTAATATTTTATAATAGATCATCACTCTCGTGGGTTTCAAAGAAAACCGAAATAATATTAACCTTTTAGTCCGTCCTTGCGTTTTTTTTTTATTATCTTAATAATGGTGATTAATTTTTCATACATCGATTGAATATATGAGTATAAAGTAGAGTGCTGACTTCTCTTCTAGTTCGTCTTTGTGAAGTATGCTTCCTATATTAATTGAAATAAATGCCCTATTTAATCAAATCATCTTTGTGAAGTATGCTTCCTATATTAATTGAAATAAATGCCCTATTTAATCAAATCGTCTTGTGAAGTATGCTTCCTATATTAATTGAAATAACTACCATATTTAATCAAATCGTCTTTGTAAATTGTGGTTCCTATATTAATTGAAATAATTGCCTTAACTACCACAGTCGTCTTTGTGAAGTGGGCTTTCTATATTAATTGAAATATACGCCTTATGTTAGGTATATTTGATATGTCATTTATATTTATTTTTATTGTTTGTTTGTCAGATTCATATTTGACATTTTAAGTTTAAGATTTATTCATTGGGAGATGACCTGTACTTTACAAAATAAACACCAGGTGTTGACCTCGTTTCTGATCTGGCTTCAGAGTTGTAAACAAGCTTTTAAAATGATTGGTTGATTCCAAGGACATTATGGAGCTTGGTATAAACATCTTTCTATTTTAGTTGGCTCATACGTGAGGTTTTGAACGTAAATTTGTTCTAAAAGATTCTAGAAGATCATGTGACCCCTTTCTTGTTTACGTGAAAACAGGTATATAAATTATGTTTTGAGAGCGAACTAGATAGTTAGAACTTGGACTGTTAGAATATTAAATTGTGAAGTTTTGAGTTATTTTAAATTAAGTTGGATTGGAAATTATTTCAATTCGTTTGAATCAAGAGGAAATATTTTGTTATTTATCTGGAAAATAATTGTGCTCATATAATTTTATTACCAAGAACTGACTTCATCAAGTGACATCGTCTTCCACCTTGGATACTTCGCTGGGATTCGAACTTGGAATTATTTGGACATTTTATTACCAGAACTTTTGCAATTTCTCTAGTGGATAATATTTTGAGTTATTTTGGGATTAATTTTGTAATTGATTCTTAAAACCGTAAGTTTATTTTTTTCTTTTCTGGAAAATATTTGTGCTTAATAAATTGTTTATTAAGTTTTTACAAGCTTGTTATTTTCACTCTTTCTATTTTACTGTTTATTCGAGCCTAAGCACGTAACACTTGACACTCAGTCATCGTCGTGAACAATGGTTGCCGTATTAAATGAAATAAATGCCTAAACTATCACAGTCGAACTTGTAAAGCGTGGTTCCTATAGTATTGCACTAAATGCCTTAAACTCTTTTAGTCTTACAAGTGAAGCCTGGTTCTTACCTAATTTGAAATAAATGCTATAACTATCATACAACATCGTAATGTGCTGTTTCTATATATTTTTAAATACATAGCTTAAGTTTACTTGTTATTTCTACCTAATTACTGCTCCCCTTAGTAGCTGAAACATTATATAGGAACTACTCCTGATAGAGGGGGCGCCGGGATCCATCATGGAAGCTTATTGATTTGTACTCCGAACGGGTGTGAAATTATGATGTGTGTGTGTGTAATAACTAGAAAATCCCTCGTTTTTATGACATGGTGTCAGATGTGACTGCGAAACATACATAAACGTTTGCAGTTTTGAAAATGGTGAACTTTCCGACACTGGAGAGCTTCAACGTTTGGAAGCCAGTGGAGCGGCCGGAATTGAAACCGCGTTTCGCGCGCTTTACGATTACTATCAAACTAAATAAGGAATATGAAGCAGTTCAAGTAAGTTCACTACTATATGTAATGTGGGAAAGAAGCAAATCAAATATATAACTCATTTGAGTTTGGTAACGACGACGATGCCAACATGTACGCTCACAGGTTTGCAGAGAAATTTGATGATTACTCCGTCGCTAGCTAAGAGCAATGTAATCCATAAAACAGCGTGATTTGAGTTAAAAATCAAGGGAATATGTGGAGGCATTTATAAAAAAGATGTATGATATTACCGATCATTCTGAGTTTGGTGTACACAATGATGAAGGTATAAGGGATCGTCTTGTAATTCGAATTCTGGATTAAAAGGTTTTTGAAACACTTAATGTGTATGCCCACTTTACCTTAGTGAAGGCCATGCAAATAGCTACCCAATAGGAACTGGTAGAAAGTCAGCCGATCAAAGACTTGAATGAAATTTCTTAACAGAACATGAAATCAAGCACTAAACCAGGATCAACCAACATAAATAGGCGGCGTCAATGGCGAAACTATATCAGATTGGTCAAACAACAGAACTAGAAACATGTCACAAATGCAACAGGAGTCAGGATAGAAGCAAGAGATGTCCCGCTTTAGGAACATGGTGCGGACGTTTTATCACTTTGATATCGTCTTTCACTCAAAAATAATAAATGGGGTAACATTCAATGAAACACCAGCTACAGTGTATGCATAATGCCGAGAAACACTCTTCCTTGGCTCAATAACGTATGCGATGATAATAATGACGCGAGCCATGTAATTGTGAACATTTGTGCAGCCTCAGATCACTTCAAAGTAGACACTGGAGCAGACTCAACAATTTCTGGTTGAAGCAACATACAACTCTTTTGCACAACAACTAAAGCTGAGACCATCGGAATCCAAGCTGAACAGCCCTGGAGGGAATCTGTATTCAAGAGGTGAGTCTATGGCACATGCCACCTGCAAAAACGTATCGTACCAGTTGTAGGTATTTGTCATCCAAATAACATGTGGGAATACTATTAATTTAAGTAAATGCCTTAACTATCAGAATCGACCATGTAAAGTGTGCTACCTTTATTAATTTAAATAAATGGCTCAAGTGTCACCGACTTCCTTGCGAAGTATGCTCGCTATTTTAATATAAAAAATTCGTTAACTGTCATAAAGCTTTGTAAAGTGTGATTCCCGTACTAAATGAAATAAATCCCTTAACTATCATAGTCTTACATGTGAAGTGTGATTCCCGTATAAATGAAATAAATCCCTTAACTATCATAGTCTTACTTGTGAAGTGTGATTCCCGTATAAATTCAAATAAATTCATTAAGTATTACAGTCATCCGTGTGCAGTGTGTTTCGTATATTAATTGAAAGAATTGCCCTTTTTTTAGCACATCATCCTTATGAAGAAGCGTCTCTTTAGTAATTAAAATAAACTTTTCAACTATCACAATGTCTTGTGAAGCGTGATTCCGAAATTAATTGATATAATGCAATATCTAGCTCAATCGTAAACGTGTGCTTCTTGCTTCCAAAATTTATCGAAATAAATGTCGTAACCATCCCAATCTTCCATCTGAGGCTTGCTTCCTAAATAAACTGAAGTAAATGACTTATGTATCACAGTCGTCCTTTGGAAGTGTGGTTCCTGTATTAATTGAAATAAATGCCGTATGTATCACAGTCATCCTTTTGAAGTGTGCGTCCTAAATAAACTGACCTAAATGACTTATGGATCACAGTCGTCCTTTTGAAGTGTGCGTCCTATATTTATTGAATAAATAAACTATAATAAAACCTTAAATATTGAAATAAATGCTTTTAAGCATTATTTCTCAATTATCCTTACGAATTGTGCTTTCTATATTAGTTAAAATAAATGCCTTCAATATTATAATCGTTATTGTTACATGTGCATCCTATGTAAACTGAACAAATGAATTAATTAGCATTGTCGTCCTTGTGAAGTGTGACTCTTATCTTAATTGAAGTTAAACCTTCTGGATTTACAGTCGTCATCTGGAAGTCTGCTTCCTAAACTAATTGAAATAAATATCCCAACTGTCACAAAGTCTTGTAATGTGGTGTTCCTATATTATTTCAGAAATAAATGTTATAAGTATCACATTCGTCCTTGTGAAGCGAGTTCCTATACAAATTGAAGAAAATTCCTTAACTATCACAATCGGCCTTGTGAAGCGAGTTTTTATACTGATTAAAGAAAATGCCTGAACTATCACAATCGGCCTTGTGAAGTGAGTTCTTATACTGATTGAAGAAAATGCCTTAATTATCACAATCGGCCTTGTGAAGCGAGTTCTTATATTTATTGAAGAAAATGCCTTAATTATCACAATCGGCCTTGTGAAGCGAGTTCCATATTGATTGAATAAAATGCCTTAACTATCACAATCGGCCTTGTGAAGCGAGTTCCTATAATGGTTTGAAGAAAATGCCTTAACTATCACAATCGGCCTTGTGAAGCGAGTTCCTATAATGGTTTGAAGAAAATGCCTTAACTATCACAATCGGCCTTGTGAAATGTGCTTCCTGTATAAATTGAAATAAATGGTTTAAGAATTATAGTCGTCCTTGTGATGAGTGCTTCTTATATTAATTGAAAATACATGCCTTATCTATAGCAATCGTCTTTTATATGTACGCATCCTATATTATTTGAGGATAAAAATGTCTTAACTATCAGTCTTGTGAAGTGTTGTTCTTATGTTAATTGTCAAAATGGCGCCACTGATAATAGTTACAAGCGACAGCTTTGTATTGTTATCTTAAGCTGACAATTGGTATTTCTGTGTTAGCCTAATTGCAAGTATTTGGCTGAAATTTGTTTCACTGCTTAACCGTCATTAATGCGAACTTTATATTCACGAAAATATTCATGCATTCAAATTCATATTAAGACGGAATGCGAGTTATATATCTGTATAAACCGCTTGCGTCAAATGTAACAGCCGACAGTTGATATAAAACAGCAAGACCGTTCTATCTAAAAGCAGTGTCTAAATGTCGGGAGGGCTTTCTAGTTTTTTCCCCCCATACTTTAGATTGACTTAACATATATTTCCTCAATCAGAATCAAGGATAAGCGTCCCGAAATAGCGCAGCCAGTTTTATCCTGAAACTGTGCTATCTAAAGCTGGAATGAGCATTGAAAAGTAATCCATTCTATCAGTAGATGGTCTAATATTTTTTTGAGCATTTTGCATTAGCCTGATTCTTCAAAATCCAATATCTAGTTGTATCAAATGCTTTTGTGTCACCTATTTCAGTTGACTTTGACGGTGTTGTGACCATCAACGTTTTACTTGGCTAGGCAGACAATGTTGCTATTAAGTGTTGTGTGGCCAAGGTGAGTTGGAGTGTTGGCTAATTTCTAACGGCATTTAACGTAAAACAGTAAAATGAGATCGTCTAAGGTGTTATACTATGATGAAGGTTTTGTGACTTTGAGTTAACCTAGCGTCACATATCGATATTAAATCCACATCTTGCACATGTTACTTCCGACAAAAGCTGGCAAATAAGATACGGACATTGTCACAAAACAGCAAGATTCTATTAGTATCATTATATTATATATTTAATTTAAGTCATTACATTTCGTTTCAAGTACTAGTTTTAAAAATAGTAAACATGTAGTTTCATTTTCTTTTGGTAGCCCTGACAGTTTGAAATATATTACATGACTCCGTATCACACAAGTTTCAAATATACTCCACGCTTTCGGTGATATATCTTCGAAGTTGATTTATTAATGTTGCGGTAAGGTTCTATTTCCGCATGAGGCAGAATATATATGAAACGTTTAACGCTGTAATACAGTTAAGAAAGGTATCGAGCGTTTTCTTCAACGTTATAAAATATTGATTAAAAAAACATGAATGTCAAACACATACCGTATTTTCTCATTTTAAAGTTGAGTCAGACTGAAGAAAAACACAACAAAGATCCCGATCTGCCGTAGAATATTGCGCCTGCAGATCAAGGTCTGTATTATTTGTTCTACTAATTAGTTCTAACAAACTGCATAAAGATCCAGATCTGCTGGCACATTATGCGACGCCATTTCAGGGTCTATGCAGTTTGTAGTTGTACCTGACATATTAGCAGTACTATATCTGTCTGGTTTCACTTCCCTTATGTTTCCATATAAAGTTTTAATAGAGACCAGCTGCTTCAATCATTCACGGGGCATACAGTGCCCGAGTGGTCCAAAGAGCTCTCCGTTATGGATCACTGCCATCTCACCTCTGTCTCCGTGGGTTGGAGTCTCAGATTCGGCCAATGTGGGTATATGAGAATGCTTGCCAGTAGCTTCTCGTTGGTCGGTGGTTCTTTCTGGGTGGTTTTCCCGGGTTCTTCCTCCACCATTCGTACTGGCAGCCATGTATCGAGTGCTGAAATATGGCGTTAAACCCTATAATAACCACCAATCATTCGCACAAATATAATTATCTTGGTGATTGTAGCTTGATTTTGGCCTCCTGGAACATTGCATCATAAAAGTCCAAACATTCAAATTATCTTTTTTTTAGTTCAGAGCTCATCTGGTTACACAGATAAACTAAAAATATTTTAGGATTCAGTATTCTTTCATTTCGACGTCATAGTGTAGAATTTATCAAGATTCTTAATTCCTTCTATTAATACATTTATCGTTTGAAATGATATTCTGCATTTTGCATTTCTGTTTAACTATAGGGAGAAAAGGATTATGGTATGTCGGTGCATATTTTGATATTTTACTTTTCAAAGTAGGTACATTTATATCATATATATTACACATGTTGAAACAAATAGAGGAGCTAGATTTCCCATGTATGAACAACGACAGAAAAGGGCAAAATCTTACAATCAGGTATGCTAGTTTCCACGTGTTTCCGTACTTACATACTAAGCAAAGAATCCCATATCCGATTAATCCAAAGGAGTTACTTGCCGTAGGTTTTGAGTATAGTTTACATTGTTTACATTGTTTCAAATGACTTGAACTGTAAGAAATACAACAATCGAGAGTGGTGGTCAATATATATATATATATATATATATATATATATATATATATATATATATATATATATATATACACAGATCATGCTGCTGGTAAATATATAGCGGGATTATCAAATTACTGGCGTATAATTTTTTACTTTGAGGGAACATCTGTTTTCAACTTGGCTGTAACATCTGTCAAGTTGTCGGTGATTTATTGTATTGATTAATTTGTTTTCTGCTCCTTTTTTAGATTTGTAAAACTTGAGAACTTAGAGTACACAAGATCAAAAATGCAAGAAAAGACTCAAAGTTATCGATTCCTAGAACGATAAACAAGACGTGTCAATCGTCATTTTAAACGAGCACTTTTCAGCTCACAATGTAATTTTAAAAACAATAATTAATAATATAAATATCTTAGATCTCGAGTATATTCGTTAAATTTCACTGTGATTATATCATTTAAGATCGTATAGTTTATTTTTTTTAATATCTAAAGACGCATTCAAGCGGAATTTGCACCCGAAAGTCTTTAAAATAACTTTCAAAGTAGTCTATTCAAAATTCAAATTTATTAGTATTTGATGTATGGTTTAAAATTTTAAAAAGATATAAGTTATGGCTATTAAAGAACTCAGTGAATATTTTACATTGGGCTGATGATACATTGCTGTCGTTAAACGACTACCATTACAATTAATCAAGTAAATACCGTCTGTATAGCAACTCTACTCTGCAGCTGTATTCGATTATCTCTACTAGTTCATTTACCCCAGTGGATTGAAAATAAACATAAAAAATAAAATTAAAAAAAAATGAAATTTTTTAAACTGATATACTTGTTAATCCTACCTTTTTGATGTCAGAATTACACCTCCTAACCAAATATGAAGCATGGAGAATTTGTGTAATTCAACTCCGAAAACGACGAACGTTACGTTCCGTATTATCTTGATTACAAAATCGTCTTTACAGTGAATCCATCGCTACGAGAATATCTTCAACTAGTCACATAAGTTCTTGTCATACACGGGTGCAAGTTTAACAGCTGAACAGTAGAATGTGCGCAAACCCGTCTGCCCTCTAAAGCTCTTTCACACTCGTTTACAGCCTTTGATATACCAGGATTCAGCACGCCACGTTTATTATGCGAGCCAGTCAATAAGCAATCTGCACGCCCACTTAGCTGCATGCCCGCCTCTATAATCCCGGGTATTATTGAACTAGATAATATAATTAAAGCAATCTTTTAACGATTAGTTTCACTAGTAAACTTTGTTCTGGCCGTTGTTACCTGTAAACTATTGAAATGTCTCAGTTCGATAAAAGCAAAACACGTTTGCAAACTTTTTCTAAGAGGCGTGTAGGCTATACCTTGGAATTGCTTAATGTGTGAACGCGTAGAATTGAACAACTATTTTGACTCTGACATGAGTGATTCAGTGAAGTTGGTATTAGGAATAAGTTTAACAGCGTGTGTGTGTGTGGTATGATAAAATATTACTTATTGGATGTAATAATTGTCAAGTTATAAATTATTAACATAAATAGCTGTTATATAAAATGTTCTGAGACTATTTCGCTGAAAATCTATTTATTCGAGCTAAAATGGGCAATTTGATCTTGTATTTCAGGCGCAATCGAGCAATTGAATTATTTGCTTGCTTACATTTGATTTCTGTTCCCGTCTTCATTCACCTTATGGTTCTCTAAATATTAATCCGTCAAATTTCAAATATTAGGGTAACATCTGAACACTGTAGTTCGTTCTTGTGTATGACATTTGAACACTGAGTAAATGAGTTTTGTGTAGTGTAGTCATTTGGAAAGACATGGGGTGCTGTATAAAGGAAGATGTAAGGAGGCAGATTTCTGTGGCTGGTATTCGACTCAAAGGGGAATAATACTGGACCAAACGTCGAACATTTTGTACATTTCGCATTGAACCCATTTATAGCATACGAAGAAATAGTAAGAACTTTAAACTGAAGATTTGTTCATTAATACAGTATAATAACTGAATGCCAGTTGTGGTAGAATAGATAGGTCATAATGTATAGAAGTCATTTGCGAAGGGAATATGAATGTACCAGATCGTACATTGTAACCTTTGAGACTAAACAAGTGTTATTATTACTATTAACAAAAAAATTAACCAAACTTGACTGGGATTTCCTTGTCTAGGTCCAAACCCCAAACATAGATTATACACAACATCCACTACACCATGTCAATTAAAGAATAATACACACTACAAAACATGTATGCTTTGAAAATTACAAACTTAATAAGAATTATTCAAAGCCTTATTACCGAATCAAGAACTCTAAATGAATTTGAATGCTAAACAAAACCAATAAGTAGGGCTTTAAATGGAGTTTTAGAGACGAAGTTGTAAACAGATTGAAACTATGATTGATCTAAAGCATGTTAACAGAAAAAAGAATTAGTTAAACACGTGTTCAAGTCTATTCAACGAGGAACAAATCTTAAATATTATGATCGGCGATGAAATTTAGAACGGATCTTCCTTGAGAACTCTTGAAAAATAAAAGAGCCAAAAATAGTTTAATTTTGCAAGATTATGAGGATTTTTGTTTCTGACAGGTTTCATAAGGTTAAATTTCGATTTGAATATTTGTAAGATTACAATGATCAGACGATGGAAAAAATCGCCATTTATAATAGTTAAAATGATGTAAGAAAAGTGCTTTCAAGTACTTGTGAGTATCTTTAGTGATAAGCAATTGCATTATGTGTAGGCATTGTCATTTTCTTCGACATGAAGTGTATATATTTGCATTATATGATGGTAAGTGTATGCATTTTCATTATCTGACGCTATGTGTTTGCATTTTATTTTTTTCATAACGGAACCTAATTTATTAGATCAAGTAGTGATGAGGCCACAAATCGAAACTCGTTACATATTTTCGTTATGACATTGACTACAGTTTTATATTTGACAATTAGTTTATATATATAATGTTGAAAAATATGTAATTGGTTTAGAGAATCATCGAAAAAAGGACTTTATTGTTCATTTGACCCGTAATGAAACAAAGACTAAACACAACTATGAACATATCTGTAAATGAATAATATAAATCAAAAGTATATTTAGTGTAAAATCTACAACTAACCGCACGCGGTAAACTCGAAATATGGGTACAGTTATTTACTCTATTATAATTAGAATCCATCAGTAAGCAGAACAGACACGGATCTAACATAGCATATTGCGCATGCAAAGTTAGTTATGTGCAGTTTGTTAGAAGTATTTAGTCAAAAAAGTAAAATATACCCATTTTGCTACGGCAGATTCGAATCTTTGTTGCTTGCAATTTGACTATTTATAAGCGGCAGGTACAAAAGTAATCATATATTGCATTATTGCAAGCAGAAATAAAGTTTGTAGTGCATACATTAGCCTATGCTAGTTGAAGTTTGAAAATAAGTATTGCATTTGTAGCTAATTATGTTAGGTGATGTATTCATTCATGATAGAAGACATAACGTTGAGACAAATATAGTTTTAATGACTTGGTTTTCTTACATCATTGAGTACAGAGAATGGAACACTCCTAGTTGACGTACCCATATTATGCTCTCCCTATTTATATTGATATGAATAATATATGACATCAAAGTCATTCCGGAGTTGCACTCAGTAGTACACGTATTAGCGGTTCTAAACATTGAAGTACTGGTTAGAAAGGTTTTAAAATATTCTCAAAATGGAAATAATATGTGACAAACTCTTCCATCAAAGTACAAAGCCACCATTATTTAGCATACCCGATATCATGCTATTAAAATTGTAATACGGAAATAAAACTATCAAACACTGCATACAACAAATTTACTAGATGCTGATAGTTTAAATTGTTGAAGCACTTACCTTCCTCACTGTTACATTCAGAGAGAGAGAGAGAGAGAGAGAGAGAGAGAGAGAGAGAGGGGGGGGGGGATGAGATCAATCAGAATAATAAAAGAACAGTACATTGATTTCAAGAGACAAATGAAGGCTTTACTAAATATAGGTTAGAAAATATAATTACCAAAGAAACAGTGTAATGCGTGAGGAACAAAACAGACTTGCATATATGTTAAACATTAGTGTCACAAGTTTCTGTAACTATAATGAATCCGAACTAAGAACGACCTCATAAATGTATACAGTGCCTCACTACATGGTCGACTTATATTGCCATTAAGATCGCATCATTATGTGTATATTTCATTAGTAAGTAATGTGTTTCATCTATGAACGAATACATTGTTTGCTTTGGATTCCGATAGTAATGTGTCATATGATACCATATTGGATTGATGCCATTTTAATTAAAGAGCTTGTCATTGTTTATTGGATTTCAGTGCGTGATACAAAGTGCATCATAACATCCTTAAGTGAATCCTACTTGTATAAAGTAAACTAGTGTATCACACCTTCTGCTATTGATCTACAACTACGTAGACCCAATATTTTATTAAAACACAGATAATTAAAACTTTTATTAATGAAATGTCTGCCACTATACGCTTATCAAAACACCGTATCATCGTTGTATTGTGTTAACTTAAATATGACTCGACCGAGCTAATGCAAGTGTTTTGGGGAACAATGTATTCGTTTGTATTTACGTCATCACATGCAGCGAAAAGAAGAGCAGCCTTTGAATTATATTTCCGTTGTTTGAGAGTATCTAATATATAAATAGCAGGAGGTAATGAATGCTGTAAAGTCTGAATGGGAGAAGAAAGACCTGTATTACATATATTTTAATCGTTGAGTAATATATTATTCATACTCGTTGGAAAAGGATTAAAAGAAATTAGCACAGCTTCTGTATGTTTTCTCTCATTACATGCACGGCATGATAGGTAAGTGTTGGATCCAAGAACTAAAGAATGCGTTTTTCTAATCTCACTCTGTGCAAATATGTTTCATTATGTAACGGATTCCAGCGGCTTTAGGCCTTCTATGGTAAAAGGTTAGCGCTGGATAATTTAATTGATCAAGTGCAGTAAGTAGTGTAGCAAGCGACAACAGGGTTTTGCAATTAAAACTGAGACAATGTTCGCAACAAGATTATGGTAGACTTAATTATTATCATTATCCTGTTTGTCAAGGATATTTCGTGTACCAATTAAGGAGGAAAAACGTGGGTTTACACGTTCTCTATCCAATTTTTGAAGTGTTACGTAATTTGCACCCACGTTACATTGACGCTATATATTTAATTACCAGAGAATATAACTGCATTGTTTATTAGTTTGGGTTTCCTTTAGCTATTGAATAAAATGCTTACAGTAAGTTCAATTGCAGAAAATTTCCTATTTTTAATTCGGACAGCAGTGAGAGTTTACTAACGATAGAAAAGGGTCGGAAGATTAGCATGTGGTAATGAAGTTTGATACTGTATGTATGTATGTATGTATGTATGTATGTATGTATGTATGTATGTATGTATGTATGTATGTATGTATGTATGTATGTATGTATGTATGTATATATGTAAGCATGAATATATGTATGATTGTGTGTGTGTGTGTGTCTGTGTCTGCATGTGTGCAATTTGGAATTTTAACGTAGCTTATTATTAGCCGTGTTGCTACAAGGTCTGCAGTGTGGCCTCTTTTAAGTAATGTTTATCACTGAGCCATCATTTCACAGTCATATGACATCATGTGCAACCCATTCATATTATCCTGACACCAGATCGATCAGTTGTAAAAATAACTTCAAAATGCTGAGTACCAAGCGATAAAGACACTAGTATCATTTTTATTAGTCTTTCCTATAACTCGACCAGAGTGCGAACCGTCAACCTCCAGTATCCAGGCGGACGCTCTAACCACTTAGGTACGGGAGCGGTCTATATATATTGCAAAGACAGTCTTTCCTGGTTAGCGTGACACGTGACAATTAAGGTTGAACTATGAATTAGGCTCGGAATAACTTGGCAGCTATTGATAGTTAACATCTCTTGTTTTGGTGAATAAGTAAATTTTAACTAGAATCTGTTCGGTAACGGTCAGACAGAAGTTTGAAGCCAAGCTACGAACTCTTTGGTCATTTGAATCAGGTGTCAAAACATGACAGTTTCCAACATAGTTAGTAATAACGGTTGTCTAGAGAGAACTATTCTGGATTCGATGGGAGTGTTAACATATTTGGCGGTTACAAAAAGTTAATTCTGATTGATTAAGCTAAGGTAGGTGTATGTGCTCGAGACCAAATATAAAATTTACGGAACATACCTCTCCGTGGAAAATTAATAAGTTCTTTCTCTCGTGGCAAAAAATCATCAAGGGAACGTAGGTCCGGAACGATTTGAGAGATCCCAAACAAAAGAGAGAGATCCAGCTTCATACAAATAAGAACGAGTCTCTCAAAAGGTTAAAATGTACCGTCTTAATCACATACAGTATGCACTGGTGTAAATTTGCAATTAGGAGTTGAATTGTTTTGCTTTAAATTCAAAATTTTTTTTTTCTTTGAGGTCGGATATTGATTGTGGATTTATGGTTGGGATGTTATTGGATTCGTGCATTGGGCGAATGTTATACAATATTTCGTTTGTATGGATGAGTCCGGATTTAGTTATCTGTATGTAATAAACTCATGTGGCCTAGGAATGTTATGCATTATTTTGATACAAGTTGTCAGAATTAGTTTTTTCTATCTTAAATGATATGTAAGAAGTTTAAAAAAACAACAAACAATTATACGACATTGGATCGCAAATTAGCAAGTATTGTAGGCAGTGGAAGGAGTGGAGCAAATTGATTCGTTTGTGTAATTAAGTTGTTAATTCTTTTCAACTCAGAATAGACAGCGTTGACTGAAATAGTACAGCCAGTAACGTGCAGCCCACCGCGGGGTGTAATAATTTATCAAAGAGATCTAATTATGGCATGGTGCCAATAGAAACGCTAGGGGCAGCTAAAGAAAAATACATGTTTTTATTGTAATAGGGTTGTGAGAGTGTATTAGGCGGAGAACGGACCATATTAGCTAAGTTCGCTTGATGTAACAGACGAAGATCTGATATATAAAGAATGGGAATATCGTTTGATCGAAGAAGAAAAATCTTGTGTAGTATCAAATTTCGAATAAGCAATGAACCTTAAAGTTGAACGTGGCAAGCTTCTATATTTATCACATTTATACCGAGGGGATGGGGGGGGGGGGGGTGGGGTTTGAGAAGGGGCATGTCGACCTATATTCTTAAATTTCTTCCATTTCAGTCAAAGGAGCCAGTGGCATAATTCAATGAAATTGACGGAATATTCGAAAACGGGGTTTGAGAAAGATACAACTGAACTTAGTGATTCTTCAAAGGGAAAAGATATATAACGTAGTTCATAGAATCTGACATACAAACCCAATGTTTTTCTTTGGAAAATGTTTGAGAAACCACTGCTTATGATTTGTAGTCCAATTAAAGCGTACATATAATGGTGCATTTTAATGTGGCAATTCTTTCGTAAGAAAATGCCTGAGACAGAATTTTGGCTCTGGGTGAAGCATAAAAAAGAATAGTGGTTTCCTCGTCAAACAAGACATGAAATAGGTGTCTATCTTGCGAGAAAGACAATGTTTTCTGCAGGATGCACACATTCTAATGTTAACATCATTAAGGTACGCAATTTTAATTTCATGTAATATTCTTCTTTGTTTGTTTGTTGTATGCAACTTGATGATATGACTAGATTCCATAATATGTATCGTGTATGTAATTTCATGAAAATTTGTTTATGCTAGAGTTGTTATGCAATTTATCTTTTAATTCTACGGTTCTTAGTTCATTAGCAGAACTGATTGCCTGCGATTAAAATTCTAATATGTGCAAAGAGTTCGCTCTAAGCGAAACTTATTTTCAAACTCTAAACCTTTGATATCGTGTGTATATCCTTGCGTAAAGTAAATCAAAGTCTTCTGCAACACTTTACTGGAAAGTTTCTCTGATCAGGAAGGTATTTAAGTGAAATGTTATCGGGAATACGCGAGAGAGAATCTGACATTGTGCCTGTATTCTGTCACGAGTCAGCCATTTTAATGGGACGCATGGGGTTCGTAGTAACTGTTTATAAGGGGGCGGAACTTAACTAGTCTATTCTATCTTTCTCTCACATCTGGTTTAAAATCCAGGGAGGTCACTCCCTTGAATTAACTACCCCTGTTAGTATATTTTTCAACACGTTTAGGTTGTGTATTATAGTTTATTCTAAGGAAACATGGTTCCTTACATGTACTGCACTGTGAGAACGAGTTTAGTCGATATCCAAGATGGTTGTTGTCACGACGAGGTTAGAATAAGAGAGACAAAGATGGAAACGAAATGCGGAAATTACGTCATATTACCCACAGTCATTTCAAAAAGACTGGAAGCAGCCAAGTGCGGCTGACATTCAAGGAATGTTTGTTCAATCAGCCTCTTGACTAGATGATGAAATTATTGTTGGAACATAACATAATGTCTAAATTAATTTCGCATATATTTTTAAAGTCTATTTCTTTGTGAAAGTGAATGAGTCAGATGTAATGTTCATTTTCTCTTGTTTATGTAAGTGATTAAATTATTATACTTTACATACTGGCGTTCTGTTCTGTTCTTGATTCCTGCTTAGATCTCGGTTATTCAGTTATTTAATATTTTTGTTATTTTTTCATTAATCCGAGAAATAACACATTGGTCGATCATTTCCTTGATAACGATAACCAAAGCACCATACAGAAAACTTGTCTGATATTAATTAAAGTCCTACAACTATTAATTAATAGTTAATTAATTAATCGATTGCGACATTCTCATAAGTAGTTAGTTCGAGAGTAAAATGTCTACATCGAAAACAAGATGTGTGTCTGTGTGTGTGACTGTTATTTTAAACGTAGTTTTGACATTAGTTTTAGTCATATTCCTAAGATGTCTGCCGTATGGCATAGTACTGTCTAGCTCTGGGTCATCATGTTCCACACACTCACATTATCCTATCAACAGGCCGACTAGTCCTAACACTAGCCACTTAATGATCAGCGCATAGAAAGGCAGCCGTTAGTACCATGTTTTTGTCTTTGGTATGACGCGGCTGGGGTTTGAATCCGTGACGTTGTAACCACTAGGTATGGCCATTTAATATCCAATCCATCTTGCTTTGAATATGTAACGAGGATAATTTGTTACATGTCGAAACGTATAAAACGACATCGCACCAGAAGAAAATAATATTCATTTGGACGAGAAGCATAAGTAACATCAATACTTGTCGTAGGAGATTTGTTGATGGCCAAGCCAACAAACTACAATACGTTTGTAAAGAAAATAGTCAGGAATACTGGAAAAGTTTGATGGATGTATTTCTATCAAACATCTGCTATATCAATGAATGAATTTGAAACTCAATCGTAGGTGGTTCAGTATCTCTTATTATCCACAACTGTGTACATGAACATATTACCTTCTAGAATGAGTATGTACCGGATGTTTTATATATGCTTTTGGTCAATTAAATGTCACTATTTCGATATAAGAATATAATTGAGCAAGTACAGTTACTGGATGGTAAATACACTGTCTCTAAATTTCTACGTAATCTATATTATTTATATAGCAAGACTGTTTTCTACCCATCCGTGCTCTAAATGTTTAATGACATATTTAATTCTGGAATTTCACAAGACATTATGTCAAAGGGTAATATTATACGTAATAACAATTTTAGATTTTGTAAACAACGTAACAATTACTGTTATAGCCCATGTGAGTGCCATGATTTATCTCTTGACCTGAATTTGTAGAACAAAGTCCAGGTAATTGGATACATGATCATGATGCGTGTGTAAACGTTCGGCCTGACTTTACGAAACATGACCAAAACAGATGCAACGTTTAATTTTGAGTGTTTCATAAGTCATCATATTACCTCAGGCAAGCAAAAAACACGCTTTGTGTTTTAATACGTTTGCTAACATAACTGATTTTATTGGTAGAGACATTATATGATAAATTCTTAAGTCAGTTAAGTTAGGCATAAGAGGTAAACTATTTAACAGTGAACACTGCATGTAAGAAAATGCCAAAAGTAGGGTGCGATTCAATAATGAATTACCTGAAGAATTTACACGTGTTAGTATAGTGCGTTAACGCCATTTAAAGAAGGATACATTACGCTAACGTGTATCTAGTTGGTTATACAGTTCATCGATTGTTATGGGGTACATGAGTATATTGTAGTCGTCTGTTAGGCTCAATCCTGATGCTGATCTAGGAGATTACGATCCTGTGGTGAGTGGAATATTCTGCACCTCTCATGGCTTCTGTCACTTTAATCATCTGCCTACCTCTTCTCCTGACAGAGACGTAATTAATGAGATGCCATTTCTTGGCGTGTGAGTGCAAGCAAAACATATCGCCTGCCATCTGTGTTATTGATTAGGGGTTCGGGTTCAGAACATATCTTCAGTAGAATTAGTCCGTTATTATATTTGCTATTGACAGTTTCAACAATGACATCTGACCATTTCGGATCCTCTGTGCCAACTCTAGTGATGAAGTCACAAAGGAAGATGAGATAATCTGCCTTCGGTAGCCTGCGATAAGTGCACATGTCTTCAAACAAAAGCTGGCTATTGATGTTATGTGTTGATTAAGATGGGTACATAGTCGTTGATTAAAACGACGTGTCTTGTTCATGATATTTGCTTTAATCTGTCCGTAATGCACGTTAGGATATTGGTGATCCTTCTGACTACCTGTGATGGGATGGCAAACACATCAGCAGCATCACGAAGCTCTTCTTTACTTTGGCAAACCATGAGGTGTAACAGGCCCCTGCCGCGGTGAGTTGAAATTACCCAGCATGGTGAATTTCACTATAAGCCAGGGGTCTCAAACACGCGGCCCGCGAGCCGCATGCGGCCCGCAAGGGCATATTGTGCGGCCCGCGACGCATTTTGGTATTTTCTTTCTAATAATTTTCGCGCTCAATGCGGACTTCCGGTTCCAGTTTTTTTACCTAAGTGATCGAGTTGATGTTGAATTGTAAAGCTGATTTTGCTGCATCTTGATAATATAAAAGCCCGTATAAATGTCTTCTGTTTCGATAAAAAGAAAACTCGCGGACGAAAAGAGAGTTTTATAAAGTCAAATGGGAGGATTTATATTTTGTCACTGAGGTCAGTGATAAAATTCAATGTCTCATTTGTCAACAAATGATATCTATTCCGAAGGAGTATAATATGTCGGCACTACGAAACAATGTACCGTGAGAAATATGACGCTCACGCAGGCAAAATTAGAGAGGATAAAGTTATGCAACTTAAATCAGCATTATCTAAACAAAGAAGTTTCTTTACCAATGTTATAAAAGAATGTCTTTTAAAGGCAAGTGACATTTTATGTCCTGGTAAAAAGAAACTGAAGGCATATGTTTGTCTCCCAATACAGTTGCCAACAGGATTACAGATTTAGCAGCTAATGTGGAGAAACAACTAATTCAAACGACTTAGGACTTTGTAGCATTTTCAATTGCTCTCGACGAAAGCACAGATGTGTCAGATTCCGCACAATGTGCTGTGTTTATCAGAGGTGTAGACTCCATTTTAAATCTGACAGAAGAATTCCTAGATTTAATACCATTGAAGGGTACTACAGCTGGACTTGATATATTTCAAGCCCTGGAAAAATGTATTGAGAAATATGGCTTGCCATGGGATAAACTGGTATCTTTGGCCACAGACGGTGCACCGTCAATGTGTTCTCAAAATGTAAGGGTAGTTGGATTGGTGAAAAACAAACTAAACAACCTTGAAACAATAAAAATCAACTTCACTAGTATACATTGTAATTTGCATCAAGAAGCCCTTTGTAGTAAAAGTCTTCAAATGAAAGAAGTAATGGATGTAGTAGTTAAAACAATCAACTTTATACGCTCTCGGGGGCTGAATCACAGGCAGATCACATTATTTCTTGCAGATATGGATTCTGAGTATGGTGAACTTCTTTATCACACTGAAGTTAGATATCTGAGTCGTGGAAATGTTTTGAAGCGTTTCTTTGCACTTAGAGATGAAATCGCTTCATTCATGAAAATAAAATATAAGGCAGTTCCTTTGCTGACTGATTCTACTTTTCAATGCAACCTTGCTTTTCTAACATATATTACGGATCACTTGAATGTATTGAACTTGAAGCTTCAAGGTAAGAAACAGATTATCACACAGATGTATGACAATGTGAAATCGTTCAAAGTTAAACTACGTTTATGGATGATGCAGCTGGGTGAGGGAAAATTTGCCCATTTCTCAACTCTGAAATCCTTAGGAAAAGTTGAACCCAATTGGTTGAAAGAATATACAGATTTGCTGTCTATCTTACTTCAACAGTTTGATGTACATTTTGAAGAATTTACGGTACTGGAGCCGCAATTTCAACTTTTTTCAACGCCGTTTGCTGTAGAAATTGACAATGTTGCAGAGGAATCGCAAATGGTGTTGGTGAAACTTCAGTGTGATAATATCTTGAAGCAAAAATATGCAGAAGTGGGGATTCCAGAATTCTACACGTTTATTTCACGAGAAAGGTTTCCGAGGTTACTCGCTGCTGCTGCAAGGATTATTGCAATGTTTGGAAGTACATATGTATGTGAACAATTTTTCTCATCCATGAAGATTAACAAGTCTGTGCTAACGCCATGACTCACTGATGAACATTTGCAAGCAACACTGAGATTGGTTTCTTCTCATAAATTCAAGCCTAGTATTGAGGTCCTTATTGATGCAAAACGCTGCCAGCTAAGTAGCCAGAACAAAAACTGACCGAAACGTAAACCTAATACGGTAATTACATCCACGTTGCACATTAGTTTAATAAAATGGATTAAATAAAACTGGGACAGCACTATGTTCTTATTATATTGTTTTTTTATTGACATTTTATCATTTTAAAAAATACATCCGATGATGCGGCCCTAGGGTTACTTTACAAGTTCTCATCAGGCCCTCAGTGCAATTTGAGTTTGAGACCCCTGCTATAAGCTGTTATATGGACATTGAATAGAGGCCAGCTTTGTAATAACTATAGCTGTTATTCTCTCTGGTAATCTGCTGATATAGTGTCCAATACATGATGATGCTTTGTTCACTGTTCATTTATGTGCGTATGTCAAAGGCGCCGATAATAAGTTGCGTCAGCTGTGTATGAAGTCAGTTAATCACAGTTAGCTGACCAAGGTTCGTAAAAGGTAGCCAATGTTTAATACATGTTTTATAGCGTCTTCGTCATGTCACAGAGGCGATTAGCTCGATCCTAAATGGGCTGTCGAGTTCCATTGTAGGTATATTCTTAGCCGACTGTGTGCCAGTCTGCAGCTATAGCTCTAGATGCATCGACACATGTTGATTTGTCGTAGGACTAGAATATATCTGGAGGAAGGAAGTGAATAATCATATGAATGGCCTTTAAGTTGGATTTAAGTGAAGGAACGTTGCACAGTCACCTGCACTGTTTTGTCCAGCCGTGTCTGAATCCAGTGGCACAACAAAGTACGATACTTCTCGAGACGAAACATACTGCAGTGGATGACCATAAGTTTCTACTTCATAGGAGGTGATTCACTGCACTGTGTACATATTTCTTGTCATCTGCCTGCACAACCGGGAGATGAGGATATCGTAAAGTCCAACCAATTGAAGCTCCAGAAGGTGTCAGGTGTTTACTTGTAACGTTGGACATTATAAACATATCTGCTTGATATATATATATATATATATATATATATATATATATATATATATATATATATATATATATATATATATATATATATATATATATATATATATATATATATATATATATATATATATATCATTCTTTCGCTGCTGACGTTCTAAAATTGAATGATATTGATAAATCAATATCGAAAAATTATGTTTTTCCGTATCAGTTTTGAAATAGCGAAGTCTAACACTGGTAATGAACAACAGTCGTATTCAGTGTACTTTTTTAACCATTTAAAAAGTAACGTTATCCATATAAAAGTGTTAATATAGCCAGAATTAACGTTCTTTCTATTATTCCAGAGTATTAAGGCTTGATGCCTCCCAATATCTTATTCTGAGCTTATATAAAACTTTCCTCATTGCACATAGTTTCTTGTTATCTGCATGCAAAAAGTGATAATTGATTTACTTCTATTTAATAATATATATAATTAAGAGTTACGCCTCATTTGATCGCAGTGTCGTCCTATTAATGTTTTGCATTATTTAAAGACGAGTTTTATAAAAATTGTCATTAATCGACGATTTGATTGAATTGCTGTAAGTGTTAAAAATTAAACATCTTATCTTTTACATGATGATGAAGTAATAAAGCTAAACTATAGGACACATACAAATTAATTGTGACACACCTGATGAACTGCAGTAGAATCGATGGTCTACGCATGTCACAGAGTTAGGCGAAAATTGAATTTATTTCTTCTTGAATACAAAATAATTATTTCTTCTTGAAAACAAAATAGTGTTTGGGACTGGTGGTTCTAGTAGATGCTGTATGCTGTCTGTACGTATAACTGTAGTGGATCCGTGAAGGGCTAGCTGTGCGGCGATTCAACAGTTGGTGAATCGTACGGTTGTACAGGGTCGAGACGCATGTGTGTGTTTCAATTGTTGTTACATATTTACACGTGGTTACTTTGAATCACAGTAGGATTTCAAGGGATTACATGAATCTCGATAACAGTTAGTAACTTGATTTAATACATGTAGATGTTTGTACTTGTTTTTGCAATCCATACGTGCGATAATGTAATTTGATGTTTGTATTTTTTTCTCGCAATTTATACGTGCGATAATATAATTTTTGTAAAGTTTCCATTGTATTTTAAACATTTGTGCAGTCCAGGAGGAACCTTGTATCTGTGTTTATTTTGTATTAATATTTAATTTATTTCTTTATTGTGAATGGTTGTGAATGGTTGTGAAGTGTGATTGTGGGTTGAACGCATGAGTTATTGTGTTGATACATCATTATTTTTCATTAATAATTTATTTCATAAATTTACATCATCTTTCACATATTGTGTTTGTGTTGTTCATTTAATCCACATGTACATCCTGGCAATACTTTGCAAATAATGTAAAAAAATAAACACATAGTGCGCATTATTACATAAGTAATTCCTTTTCAGTCTTTATAAACTAATAACGTCTAGTTTTATGGGTCACGTAATGTTTTAATCAGCCTAAATGCTTGCAACAATGGCTTTGTAATAGCATGGTTATTAAAAACAAGATAGATATTGAATACCCTACTATCAAATTAAACATCTATCTATATATCCCAGAGGCACTGTACGCAAGAAAATGTCCGTACAAAGGATAATGAAGCCAACTATCTTTTGAGCTTGTCATTATGGCATATAAATCTAAGAAAACATATATATCAAACATATATATCAAACAAAATTTTCACAAACACATTCGCGTATTTGAAATGTGCAAACATATTAGCAATTATGTAAGGAACAATGAGTGAATCAGACGAGTCAATTGCCGACGAGGATAAGTGCCCAAGGCAATAGGAAGAGGACCTGAAATCTAAGGTAGTGTAGTTTCGGATTGGTTCCACGCCGTATGCATACTAGTGTTTTAGCTTAAAGGAGACTAGAAACCAGTGGAAATATAGCGTTGTGTGCGACCGTACTGCCAATATTGAGATATTGGCATATCTTCTAGGCACTGAGTTTCCGTGACCTCGTATGCATATTTTCCGCGCCTATTCGGTTACTTTCGGAAAGTGACGTCATACTAGCGACTCCAGCATCCAGACCTATAGAGTACCATGCCGTTTTGCGTTGCTTACGGATGTAATAGCATACATAGAAAAGGCTGTGGAGTTCATTTTTTTTCTTTTCCGAAAGATAAAGGCTTAAAAAAAAGTATGGATACATTAATGCAAGCGAGTTGATTTCAAAGCAACACCATATAGCACTCTGTGCTCATTACATTTCTCAAAGGAATGTTACCAGAGGGATCCTAAAAAACAGAACCTCTAGGATACACGAATGCTAAGCCTAGACTATAAGTTGAAACTGTTCCAGACGTATAATTGTATATTTTAAATCCCGGTAAAGAGTGTCAAATGTACGAGTTACGAAAATAGGCAGAAGGCCGAGTAAGTGCTAATAAGAAATATGACCGCCCGACACCTGATCGTGTTGATGAAATGAGTAAATGTTTTTTCTTCTTCAAAATTACAATCTAAATAAAGTCACCATTGTCCTATGTGTAATTGAGATCTGACTTTAATCAAATGGAAGCTTGCTAAAACAAAATAATAAGATTATCAACCCTTGACACCGTCGTGTTTCGAGAAAAACAATTTAGGTAATTTTAAAAAAATATTAAAAAAATTATTTAAAAAATACAACCTTTCAGTCTATGCCTATTACACGTAAAATGTATAAACGGAAAGCTGTAGTGATTGGAACTGATATAAAAATGTACCTTGGGCAGTTTAAATAGCAGCGATTAAAAGAAAAGAGATCCGATATAAAATCAAAGTTTCACATTAACTGGCTGACAATAGAAATTGGGGGAGGCGACTATTGACCCCGCCTATTTGCCCCAATGTGCAATTTCTCCCTGTGATACGCCTTATTATTCCCCAGGACAAGACCTTTTTTCATATTCTGGTCTGCATAATAGTTAGAAGTTAGAATTAAGTACACAAACATAATGACAGTTTAACACATTAACAATTATTCCTTATCATTGCACTTATCTTGTGAAATGGACTGGCCCTCTGACATAATTCAAAGAAACCATGTGCCAGAGAGTGTATGTAAGCACCAGAAATTCATTGGCAAATAAACGATGCAGAATTTTGTTGTAACTTCGAGGCCAAAGACTTCATTTTAAGAGTTCAAATCTGCAGTCAAACGTTACCGTACATGTATGTGGCCATTGTTTTCCCACATTTTATATCCCACCCTATTTCCTTTAGTTTAAGTGTTAAGATATGTAACACTGTTTACTGAATTAAATATTTATTTTGAATTAGTTTTTTAGGGGCACAGAAACTGCGTCGTATTTTTTTATTTTTTCTTTTAATTTAATCATGGTAATGAAACTTTACATATATGGTAGAGGAATGTCAGGTGTTAACTGGCCGAGTTTTTTGGGGGCGGAAATGGAGATTTTGTTTGCAGAGAAAATTACGCAGCCTTCATTGTGATAATTCATGAATTTTAAACTAATTGGTGACAAATTTTTTTAACAAGAAGTACTTCTGTAGTAGTTAAACAATCTGAAATTTACGTTAATAATGTTTAATCTTAATCTATTTACTGAAGACAAAAACTGTCCTGTGATATTAATTATTTCTTCACTACAATATTCACAAGTGATAAAATAGAATATGACATCTGTGGACTGCACACTTGATAAAACAATTATATATGGATTTTCTTCTTCTGAGAAATGAAAATGGAGAGACTTATTGAAATAATCGGGAGTTAACTGCGAAAAATCAAGAGAGATATTACGACATAGGGAGGAAATACCTCCAAAGTTGGAATTTATTTTCTTTCTTTCTTCTCCCGGCTTGAAAGTTAACATATATGAACTGTTCGGGTTTGTGGAATTTCAGTCAGGGCTAGTAAGTTTATTTAAATCATCAGCCCGGGGCCTGTGCTTAAAACATTTATTTCAGCTCTGACCAGTACAGTACGTAATCTATTTTAACGAAGCAATTATATACTAGCAGATTTGTTATACGCTAACTGTAGCATGCATGTAAAATACACTGTAATTGAATCATAGAAAGGAAGCTTCTTTATGTTGAAATTAATTACGTATGATTTCCTACTCGCAGATTTATTTGTGGGGTGTTGTTTTGTGTGTGTGTGAAAAATTACTTCCGATGAAAACCGTTATCAATGGCCTTTCTCGCTTGCCATGTTTCTGTTAGTATTCGACGACTGGCTAGTGTGACGTCACGAGACCACGTGATCTGTCGTCTCATGAAAACTCGGAAATACTCGGCAATTTACGGAATCATTGTATCTTCTTCGCAATATAATCAATATCCGCACACGATATTATTTTTTTAAACATTGTATTCGAATTATAATTTGTAAAGAATTACATTTATAAAATAAAAAATTTCATTTCTAGTCTCCTTTAATGCAGACCTGAAATCTTAAGATAGTCTAGTTTTGGACTGGTTCCACGCCGTATGCATAATAGTGTTTTAGCTTAATGCTGACCTGAAATGTAAGGTAGTCTAGTACCTTATTTAAAAAAGGAGCAGTTAAATAGGATGATTAGAAGCAATAAATCAAAGTCTCACCTAAGCCTCGAGGGTATAGACATAATTGAACCCAACCCATATTGCGCTTGCTAATTGCACGCACTGCATGGTATTTAAATATTAAATCAGAGAAGCAGACAAAATCAGTGTGATCTCTATGAACTGTTTAAATTAATTTAAGTCTGGCATTCATTTAGCAATAGGACCTTGTTCAGTTAAGGATAACAGCGGTGTTGTGATTTATAGTGAAGGATATAAACTTTAAAATACCCCCTATCTCACCCTTATTGGCAAACTCTTCAAGAGAATTTTTTTTTATCAGTTGATGAAACAAGGCTTCTTCACACCTTGAGACCATATTATACTTTTTTTAACTTCCCAGCGGGCTGTTCTTATCTGATTGGTTGAAAGACTATGGCAGCCTGATTCTGGCTATTTCATACAAAAAACATTCATAAACTCGCGCGTTTCATCCTATTTTCAGCCTTTTAAGATATATTCGGTCACTTTATAGTCTCCCACTATACCGAATAACACAAAACGGAAAATGTTACCTGAAATATTTCGTGTTTTCTGGTTTAAATTAACAGCCTGTAGCCAATTCAACAAAAATGAAAGTCTTATTTGCATTAGATTTTTTAGTGCCATACTAAACTGGTGTGTTTGACCTACATTTTATATAGTCTCGATGTTTGTTATGAGTTGAACGCTATTTTCAAAGAATGATAAGCCATGCATGGCGGTCAGTATATTTGGTGGAGGAAATAACCGGGACATGGAAAGTAAAGAGCTAAAGATAACGTCCCATAATTATCGTGATAACCACAGGTATGTAGCTTCTCTTGCTGCTGATTATAATGTTCATGAATATGGTGATAGTACGTGTGGTGGCATTTGCTACAGTGATTGTAGTAGCTCTAGCGGTACTGGAAAGAAGACATCACACACACACACACACACACACACACACACACACACACATTATATGTGTGTATATGTGTGTGTGTATGTGTATGTATGTATGTGTATATGTGTGTATATATGTATATATATATATGTATATATATATATATATATATGTACATATATATGTATATATATATATATATATATATATATGTATATATGTATGTATATATATATATATATATATATATATATATATATATATATATATATATATATATATATATATATATATATATATATGTATATATATGTATGTATGCATATATATGTATATATATGTATGCATATATATATATATATATATATATATATATGTATGTAATGACAATGACAAACAAAGCTATCTTATATTATGATCACTCGATGGTAGCAAGCTGTTCTGGTAAAAGTATTTCAACCAGATTGTAACATAAGATGAAGGCAATTATTATTGACAGCAAAGTTTAAATGCTTGAACGAAACTAATAAGCACGTGTTTATTTAGAAAGGTGCAACATATGGACTAGTTTTAATTTGCGTATACGAAGAGGGTAAAATAAATAGTAGAAGCTCATTAAGCAATTCCGTCATAATTGTAATGTAATTATACTATCATGTTTTTTTCTTCCTTTAACGAGTACACTATGTAATGACTATCATTGATAAGACATTATCAACACAGAACCCTTGCTTATCTAGAATACACCTTTCATCATATGTATAAATCTCTCTGCACGACTGACAAATAAATTATCTCATTTCTGTTACTTAATTAGGCAAATGCGTTGAGAACACTACAACGATTGTTTAATTAATGGGATTACACTATTGACCCGTTTCCTCCTCATATTCCTATTTATCAGACGTTCATCTAGCTCATTTACAACTAGCATGTTGTTTTACCATAGGAAATAATATCGTTAGAAGGATTGCTTCTGCTATCGATACATTCATAGGATTTCCGTGCCATTCACATACTAAGTATGGTTTGGAGTAATAATGGCTTCATTTAATTTTGGAGAAAATAGAGTATCCGCATGCTACTGAATATCACAACTCACACAAATTGTAAGGGGTGGGGTGGTAATGATATAGGCAATTGTTATTTTCACATTCAAAGCTTAGATTGTTGACGATTAATTAAATCATTGTGTATATAGATACTTTTATTGAGGATTAATATATATATATATATATATATATATATATATATATATATATATATATATATATATATATATATATATATATATATATATATATATATATATATATCACATACACACACACACACACACACAAATATATTGTTACGTATATTTATTTAAATTATTATTTTTTAATTGTCAGATCCAAATTTGTAATTTTGGGTTTTAAAATTCATTAATTGGGAGATTATTCTAGAAAAATCTCTATGACCATACTTTATCTGTAAACATGTTTTTGACCTTGGCTTGTTGACCTAATTTCTGACCCTGCTTCATACAGTGTCAACAAGCTTCTAAAACGATTGACTAAAATCCAACGACATCTTTTTATTTTTAGTTCTTGGGGGTAGGAAATGACTGATTTTCTTATCTGGAACATTCTATTCGTACGTGTTTTTTCTGTGACCTTCTGGAAAATCACGTGATTCCTTGTTTACATACAAACATGTATATACATTATTGTTTGGGAGAAAACAATTCAGTAGAATTTCTGGGCTTTAAAGTTAATAGTTGTGTTTTGAGTTGTGTTGGAACTTGTGTAAATTCATTGAAGCAAGAGCAATTACTTTATTCATCTGGAAAAGATCATGTGCTCATAGATTTTTAGTTTTGGATTATTATTATAAAAACAAGAACTGTATCACGTAACATCGTCAGCCATTTTGGATTACATCGTCAAGATTCGAACCTGGAACTATTAGAACATTTATTTATCAGGACTCTTGCAATTCCATTAGTGGATTATTTTTGTGAATTCTATATTAGATTAATGTTGGATTTGATTCTCTAAAACCGTAAGTTTATTTATATTTTCTAATGAAAATATTTATACTTAATAAATCGTTTGTTAAATTTTACGAGCTTGTTATTTTCACTTCTTTCTGTGGTGCTGCTTATTCGAGCCTAAGCACGTAACAATAAATATATATATATATATATATATATATAGATAGATAGATATATAGATAGATAGATAGATAGATAGATAGATAGATAGATAGATATCACATACCCTAGCGTTATTGGGATATTTCTAATAATTTCATTCACATTCGCCAAAAAAGTTATAACAATTTTGCCCACACCAATAAAACGTTCCCGCCTTATAGAAATGATGCGTAAAGAACAAATCAGTCTCAATATCTTTCTAGTATAGGTCGTATAATCCGTCGCTCTAGCAATAACACTGTTGCCATAGCTTTATGAATGCTTTAGAATATGAAAATCTACTGATACGTTGATGGTTAGATAAAGATTGTGAATTCGCCTTATAATATCAACGTATTCATAATATCACCGTATTATTAAACCATTACTATAGTATGAAGGTAACAGAGAGAGAGAGAGAGAGAGAGAGAGGCACACGCAAGCACACACGCAAACACACACACACACACACACACACACACACACACACACACTATGTTATTAACAGCAGCTGAAATATAACCTCTCCAATACTGCGGTTTTATCCAATTCGATATTCGGCTGTTTTGGTGGTCAATGAGGCGGCTTTCAAAAGCAAATACTATTTGTCAGATTGCAGAAGTTAGAGGTTTAACCGCATTTTTCGTAAGTTGAAATATGTGGGTTCACAATGTTTGAGTAACAGTTATTACTTTTAGCGAAGTTAAAGTTAAAGTAAGACATGTTCTAATTCACAGAATATTATTTACTGAGTTTATGTTGGTACGAGAGAGAGAGAGAGAGAGAGAGAGAGATGTGTGTACTATTTCCTCGTTATAAGTTAGGCAAATAAATTGTATTATTTTTTAGTACATACAAATTAGCCAAACAATTGCACCATGCGGTAGATGGCGATATATAGAGCTCTCCGTACGATATTAAGGATGTATGTAGGCTGTATAATATATATATATATATATATATATATATATATATATATATATATATATATATATATATATATATATATATATATATATATATTGTCGGAATCAATGTTATGTTTCGAAATACTGACATTTCAATTATGTTTTTATATTATTAAATGGTGTAAATGATAGATAAGTGAAACAGACATGTACCATGGACTGGTACCATATTGCATCTGAACAGTTAAATACAATTCAGAAAAAATACAACAAACTAAAATAGGATGCCCGATGAAACAACGTAATTTACTTCCAGACCATGCCTTTGTACTGGTGGTGTTAAAATGCTACTGGGAAATAACCCCTCTCTAAAAATGTGCATGCAAGAAATGCAGTGCTTATGGGGCTTTGCTCAGTGGATCCCATGAAGGGGTTACATCACACAGACTGCATACCAATTTGTACTATTAATCCTCAAACCAACTGCAATCCGCGAATATATTCCTGGATTGGACTGTGCTCGCATCTTATTTACCCACTTACTCTGAACATTGTTTCTTGACAGGGTTAAAGCTTAGGATTATAAAATCCCAAGAAATTACAGAAGGAATGTCTCATGCCTATTTAACTATGGTTGCAATGTCTTCTATGTGGTTTAGAAGGAAACTATTTAATATCACAAGTTGATTCACAAAGGAATATCGAATTCATTACGTGTATGGACTGAACATTACAATTTTCGTGAGTGCATCGCTTCTTGGAAAGAAAATATGAAATCTTTCCACTTAATGGACCTATCGGAAGCCAATGGTTAAATGTGAAGACAATCGAGCTGATGATAGTGGAATCAAGTATCAGCTTTAATATTTAAATCGTTTGCTAAAGAAAGCACATACATCAATCATTCTTTATACATAAAAGTTAATCCTTTTAATTTTAAATGAACATAGCAATCTGCTTTTCCTTTCACCCCCATCACTATCATTACCTCACACAACAATTTGTCTTCAACTAAGACCTGGTGGTTAAGAAGCATAAACAGTGTGTATGCGTTTTGTACATTGGCCATGAGACAAAAGAAGGTAACGTTTTGTAACTGTTTATCTGTCGGAACGTAATTGCATCAGAAGATGCTGTCTGTTAACATGTAAGTGCAAAAGGTATGCATTTAAAGTTCACACTTGGTAAAATCATTATATAATTGGCTATGCACTCTTCCTACCACCTAATGGTATGTGTTAGTCATGATACATTTAAAGTTCAATTAAGTAAATAAGCCAATCGCAAGACTACACTTAATTAACAACATCTAGTTCCTTAGTTTCTACTTATTCCATGTCAACACATCAAGCCTTGTCATATTTGTTAACACACAAACTAGCTAGTTTAGTTAACAATATATTCGTCTTTACATAACAAGAACATTATACGTTAATAAATTTTACGTGATACATACTACCATAATCATGTTATCCGACACTTTAAAATGGACTGTGTCCTGGCTTTCATATGTGCAATATCCGACAGTTTCCATGAATAACGTGCAGATCCTACAAACCGGATGTACTGCACTTATTCGACACAACCAATCAAAGAACCAGAAACAATATCATTTGTTTCCCCTCAATACGGTTGATGTTCATAGTCCCGAAAAAAAAATCGACGAGTTGCCTCATTTAGAAAACCGCAAAGTTACCAGTTTATTTGATATTATGTACAGTTACAATTCGGGAAGCTTAACAAATAAATATATATAACTGGCGAATAAGACAGTGTAGCTTAAGATAGTTTTTTAAATTCCGGGTTGAAATGAGCACAAATAATTTGCCAGTGTAAATTTGGCAAGTTGGAGGTACACGTCATAAATGAAAACCGAAGCAACTCATTTTTCTTGATATAAGAAATGTGCTTTCATGTGATATGAAAACAAGCAGCCAACATTATGTCTTACTGAGTCATTACATTTAACCTATTCCCATGCACATGCTGAGAAGTACACCTTCTATTTCAGCATATGATAGTATTCAGCAATTCGCGCACGAGATACGGAGCATAATTATATCCCAGTAGTTGGAGATCATATATCTTATTGGCAAAATCGAATGTCTGGGCCCGCCAACTCGTTACAATTTTATCTGCAAGGTTTTGTCTCTCGAAATAATGGTATTAAACTATACACAATTCACACGCAAATCATTGCTATCAACATAGGCCCTTGGTATAGTCACAATAACTACTGACTTCCTTATTTTGGCATTTTATACAAACTATTTTATAGAGTAATAAATATGTAACCACCATTAAAGAACTACATGAGCGCGTATCTTTTAGCATCAACTATTAAGGATGAGCATACAATAATTAAGCATCCGTATATATGTTTGTATCGTGGTAAAGGTTAACATTTAAAACATTGTGTAAACTATTGTGCAAATAATAGTAGAGAGAAAAAGAAGAAACCAATAGTGCAAGGGTATAGGCAGATAACAGTACTTCAGTAAATGAAAGAAACAAAATTACTAAGCGTATCAAAACAATAATAGTGCCAGATTATATGAAGGAAACAATAGTGCTAGAGTACATGAAGGTAACAACAATGGTAGAGTGTATCGACAAAAGAAATTGCCTTGAGTATATGATGAACATAGGAACTTTAGAGTATATAAAGCAAGCGAATTCTAAAAGATATGAAGACAATACGAGGGCAAAAGTATAAAAGAAACAAGAAAGCTAGACTCATTGAGGAAAACACAAATGAAGAAAACTAGTGTGTTAACACAAATTAGGAAAACTAGTGTGTTAACACAAATGAGGACAACAGGTGTGCTTGAATATATCAAGGGAACAAGAGTGATAGAGTGTACGAGGGAAACAAAACGTCCTAATATATATCAATGAACCGAGAGTTTGTGAGATTGTTGAATAACTTTCCTCATGCAAACAAAATTGCTAGAAATGAAGGAAACACAAATTTCATAGCATGTGACGTAAAAGGACTTGCTAGAATATATGAAAGAAAAGAGTTCTAGAGTATAGAATGGAAACAAGAGTGCAGGAAAAAAGAGTGCCGGAGTATTTGAAGAGAACAAGAGTGATAGAGAACATAAACTAAATAGGGCCCCAATAGTATATAAATTATACGTGTATAAATGAATTGAAATATGATTCTCATGCAAACAACTATGCCAACTTATACGAGGAAACCAATGAATTTAAATTATTGAAAAAAATCAATGGTGCGATATTAATGAATGAAACATGAGTGTTAGAGTATATTAAGGAAACAAGAACGCAAGAATACAAGAGAAATTCGAAAGTTAGAGTATATGAATAAAACAAGACTTCTAGACTCAATCAAGGACAAGAAGAGCTAGATTATGTTAAAGAAACAATAGAGGATATAGAGGAACAAGTATTTAAAACAATGTCGAGTAATGTCGAGTAATATCTTCTTTGCAAACGTGTGCTAGCGTACGAGAGGAAAATCTAGACTACCTATTATCAAGAAGACATGAATGATAGATTATGACTGAAATAAGAATGCTGAATATGTACAGGAACGAAGTGTACTAGAGTATCTGAGGAATACTGGCGGACGGATACGAAGAAAACAAGAATACTAGAATTTGTTAAGGAAACGAGAGTGTGTACGAAATCGATTAATCTTCCCTATAGAAACAATATTGCTGGCTTAAAAAAAAGGAATAGAGCTTTCAAGAGTATATGAAAGAAACAATAGCTAAAAGAGAAATTAAGGAAAAAATAGTGCTAGAGCATAGGCTTGAGACAGGATGTATAGAGTATAGCAATACAACAAGAGTGCTAGAGCATTTGGAAGAGAGAGAGAGAGAGAGAGAGAGAGAGAGAGAGAGAGAGAGAGAGAGAGAGAGAGAGAGAGAGAGAGAGAGAGAGAGAGTGGTGTCGAAACGGTAGAAGATGGTTTCTGATGCAAAACAAGAATAAAGTATCCCATCCAAAAAAGAGTGCTAGGGTTTATGAGTAAACCATAAGAAGTGCTAGAGTATATGAAGTATACAAGAGTATTCGAGAGTACTCGTATGATGCTTGACCGCTAAAGCATGTGAAGAAAAGAAGAATCCTAGGTAATGTAAACAAACCACGAGCTCATGCATGCATGAAGGAAACAAGTGTTCTAGATAATACGAAGAAAAGATTTTAAAAAGTTAACAAATGCTACGGTATATGAAGAAACCAAGAGTCACAGATTATTTGCTGGAACCAAGAGTACTAAGGAATCTGAAGAAAACCAACAGTGCTAGTATCTACAAAGGATATAAGAGCTCTAGAGCATATGAAGAAAACAGTAGTGGTAGAATATATATAAAAACGAGAGCTTATGGGTATATGCAGAAAACAAGATTGACAATGTTATGAAGGGAAGAAGAGCGCAAGAGTGTATGAAGAAAACAACTGTGCTCGAACATATGAAGTGAAAAGAAGTCGAGTAATGCTGTCCCTGTAGATAAAAGCTGGGGAGTATACATGGAAACTAACAATGCTAATGTAGATGAGTAAAAGACGAGTGGTAGAATATATGAAGAAAATAAATCTTCTTTAGTGTTTAGAGTAAACACTAGTGCTCTAGTGTATGAGGAAACAATGACTGTTAGAATATATGAAGCAAACAAGAGTATATGAAGCATTATGAGTGACAGAGGAAGCAATGATATACAGGGAAACACGTATATGGAGGAAAACAAGCAGTAATAGAGTGTATGGAGAGAACAATATTATGTGAAGAAAACGAATGTTCGACTATATGAAGGAGTACCAGAATATATTAAGGGAATAAAACTACTAAAGCGTTTCAAAGAAACAAGAGTGCTAGATAACCAAGATTGCTTGGAGTTCTGTAACTTAGCTCTTTTTAGAACAATGTAACGTTAGCCTTATCGGGATCTATTTTTTGTGTCTTATTCTATAAAATTAATATCGTTTATGTGAAACTTAGTCATTCATACGGTACGTACATTGCAGAATCGATGGTATTATCTTTGTGTCCAGTAACTGATTTCGGATTGGAATTTATTGTTTTCGAAATATTATATTCAAGCAATTCTTCTTTGGAAATACAAAGTGCTCAAACTAATATCATAGGAAATACATACTTATATTGATATATTAGTGAACTGTATAATAGTACTCCAAACACTGCTGGAACATCACTATTACATGGGCTAATAAAGATACATCAACACTAATAGCGTTGGATTTAATTTGGCCGTCCACAGAAGTTTATTGAGAACTTCAATTATTAGGTCTTGTGGTTGTAATTCTCGGATTGTTTATGAATTCATTCGCATACTATACTATGTTCCTATTTTAAATCTACATTTTAAGTTCAGGGGAAATACATTATTTGTTGAATGTTACAAATCTTACTGATCTCTCTGTGTTACATTTTCAAGATCACATGGTCTTAAACATTTAATGAAAAAGAGTGCTAGAGGATTTGAAAAAAAAAAACAAGAGTGCTAGAGTACAGGAATGAGAAAGGAACCTTATAATGTAGGAAAGAAACAGGAGTGATTTACTATATGAACGACAAAAGAGTGCTTGAATAAATAAAGAAAACGAGTGTGCGACAAAACATTCCGAAAACGAGAGTGCTAGAATAGATCATTTAAACGAGAGTGCTATAGGATTTGAAAGAGTCAATAATGCTAGAGTATGTAAAGCTGTTTTAGTGGAATGTAAACTAAGATATATGGATTCACATACTAATAATGATAGTAGTAGTAGTAGTTAAGTTTACTATATAATATCAAATGTTGATGCTATATCATCGTGCCTAGATTTCTAGGTATTGAAGAAAAAAAATTTCTGAAGTTATTTAAACTGCGACAATTGCTATTTATTTTCTTGAGGTCAGAAACATCAATTAGTACGCACAATAAAGGAAGATGGTTCTGTCAATTTCTTTTCGTTCCGAACTGTCTATTTATTCAAGTTCAAAAAAAATTCCAGGCCTTTAAAGGTTTGGAATTTTATCTTCGGACATAAAAATAATTGTCAGTCTGATTGAAAGGGATATCAATTTATTTAAGACTAAAATAAAGTAGACATTTTCAAAACTCACATTCAGAGAATATCTACATTGTTTGAATATATATATATATATATATATATATATATATATATATATATATATATATATATATATATATATATATATATATATATATATATATATATATAAGGAAGTATTCAACCAAGTAAAGGAAACATCGTATTGGTACTAATGACATTTAGAAATGTTTCCACTTCAAGAATGAACTTTATATCTACTCCAGAATCGCATATTTGTTTCATTATATATTTTTAAGGCAAAAGCTTCTGTTTTGGATGGGTTTATTTCTCAATTTAACGTCATTGCTTTTAGCGTCGTCTGGCACTGCATCAATAAAGGCAATTCTCGTAAATTTACATTAACGTTAGCCGTAGCGCAGCAAACTTTTACACATTTTAATTGTAATACAATGCTTGCAATTGGATATGTTGTCAGATTAATGAATGCTTTCATGCGAAAATGGAGACACGTTAATTTAGGTTCATGTTTCTTGTGCGGATTGATACAGTGAACAATGTTGTAGAAACATGACATAACTGTCCAGCAGACTTCAAAACATCGTTATCTAGTAGATATTGTAATGAGAGTGTATCTGCTGGTACGATTGTGGTTACTACATTTGTTTATTTATATATTCAGACGTCAAATGTTGTATATTGTCTATTGCCAAGCATCTGCATTGGCAAGAGACATTGCAATCCCATTAGAGTGTAACTTTCTTTCGGTTTGCGAGCACCACTAATGAATGTTACATTTCTCTATCAAAATGTAACTGATGATTATGTTAATGATAATGGTTAAGTCTTAACTTAAAATATATGTAATCAACAGTATTTCTTACAAATGTGTAATATTTGGTTTTGTGTGTAACAAGCACTGTATACAATAATATGTGGGTAACATAATATCAATGTCAGTCTGCCTTGTAAGCTTATTCACTCACAATTTGCAGGATTCGTGTAGGAAACTATTTATAAAGGAAATGCTAATACGTCAGGCCTGTTTGCGGGTTTCTTTCAAACGTTCTTTATGGCGTGGTCTCATGGATTATATTTTTGGATCTGATAGAGCAAAGAATCTTTACACTTTTTAAGATCTTTTCATTCTAAGTGAGGGTGGGGTTAATGAATAGAAAATAACAATATAAGATGATTCGACATATGTATGGAAATACAGATCCAAATAACATTCATAATGTTAGACATTCTTAATTCTTGATATAAAATGTAAATCTGTACTGCGAGCCATATACAAAACATAGTTTGTTTTCATTATCAGTTAATGCATATTATCAAAACGTACATCTATTGAACCACCATAATGTCGGCAAATGTCCATTTCTGATCTAATAAAATTGTAATTGACGATAAAGCCTTTCACCGTATTGATGTCACATAGACATAACCTATCATTCTAAAACATAAAATTGGCTGTAATTTTAAAATGAAACATTTATTGATATATGATTTTGAGATGGTATATCAATGTCATTTTTGGTTGGCGTACATTTTGTGTTTTGCAGCATAGCATTAAAATGAGGATTATTTACTGCCGAAGCAATTTTAATATAGGGCGTTACCCTAACCAGGCTTATCTGATAGTATGAAGGTAGGACTTAAAGTCATGCTGATAAAGAAAGTAAAAAAAATAAATAATCAATCAACTAATCAGAACTTGGAATGCTTATATATCATATTTCTCGGTATATGGACAATGGAATCAATCATGACGTAGCAAAGGCGTATGATATGCTTACTGATAATCACAATGCAAAAGTAACATCTAATGTAATTGTTCCACGTAGTGTACATTTAATTTGGGTTAATTTTAGTAACTATGTATTCAACTTGCTAAGCACTGTACGGAAAACGATATTTATTTTGTAATAGGTGGTAAATATTTGTTGATGAGTGCTTTCGCAGCATATAAGCATTTTCAGAGTTATATAGTGCCGAGGGAAGTACCAAAGTATGGTTGATTTAAGTGAACTAATAGTATGTCTTTCACAACTCCGCGATCACTAACTAAACAGCTAACGATCTTGTGAAAAAAAAACAACATATAAAGAGAAACAACCATGTGTACTCATTCCCAGTTGCACAGGTCGAATGGAGTGATAGTCTGTTTTCGTTTACAGCAAATACATACTCGATATCAATTAAATCAAGTATATTAAGTATAGAATTTACAAATCTAATTTATTACGTTTGCATTCTTCATTGTAAATGCATTTAGCTCATTCTCTCCTCTCGAAGATATACTTAACCATGGACAAAAAATGCAAAAATACATATTATTTTCAAACAAGCGTTTTGTAAGTATAACAATTACTTTTACTGATAATATAATTTTCGAAACCGAAATATGAGCAAGGTTTTATGTTGACACATTGAAATATGTAAGCCTAAATAAATGAAAAACCCCAACGGAACTCTATTGGTTTTGTTAATAATACCAACTGCATGCGGTTTAAATATTTGTAATGAAAACAGCAGAGAATATCGTCGTATTTCCTGCGTACCATTTAAGCAAAAAACAGATTGGCATTTTATCAGTAATACGACTTCGTTCAAATATAGATTCCAGCAGCGTTTCCATTTATACAGCAGGATTTGGACCTTAGCTTAGTCTGTATGTCACCTTTATCAGATAAGGGGAGTCGAGAGAACTGCGTTGCCTTTTTGTTTTAAAGTGTTAAAAGAAGGTCTCTTTCACACCTTGTGGCCGGCTATATTACATATTTATAGCTACTTGGTGGGTTGTTCTTATCTGATTGATGAATATATTTTAGTAGCTCAGGCTACAGATTTGTTGCATCAATAAAAGACAGGAAAAGCTAGGACCAGATATTCTCCAAAGATCGTCGAAGTGCAATGTAATTTCCTGACGGTTTCAGACGTACACATACCATGAACATTCAGTCTGATGTGTCTTCTTTGAATCACTTGCCTGCAGAAAGATCAAGTAAATATGAAGTGTTACTTTTATCTAACGCGCTAGCAAATGGTTTAGAAAAGATAAAACGAAATACAAAAAATAAATGTTGAAACAAACAAAGAAATTCCTAGGTATTATGGAGTGTAATGAAAACAGCAGAGAATATCGTCGTATTTCCTGCGTACCATTTAAGCAAAATGGAGGCTTCGTGACGTGCAGTGATGTTGTTGATGGTAATAATGATGACGATTCGTGACGATGAATGTCTGTATTGTGGTGGTTTTGATGGTGATATACGTATTAGCTGAGTAGAAAATTTAGAAGAAAAAAAGTAATTTTCTTGACAATAGTTTCAATTTATAATTTACTTGAACGTTAGCGTTAAACATACAAACAAAGCAGACACGTGAAATATTTGTATTTAAAGTACATGTAAACATGTCTTTATTACCATGAACGCTTGTGATGAATTTCAGAAACATCATTCTAATAAATAAACGCTTTCATATTTTTCTTCAATATGAGCATACGACAATTAATATCATGCATGATAAGGTACAAGCAAACATATAATTAAGTAAAGTTCACTTCACACAGCATTTACATTTTTCATACACGGATAAAGCAGTGTTGTTTTATTAGCGCCAAATAATAAAACTCATCTTTAAGAGCTTGGTTGGAGTGGGCTGTTTCTTTAAGGTTAAGGATATACTGCATCCATTATCTCTTATTCCATAATTGTTGTGAATGTCTGAGAAATATATCGGCATCTAACTCCCGTTTTGTCTTTAAAGAAAAGAATTATCTAAATAAGAATGTTAGACAAATAAATTTTGTCTTGAACACCAATCATGTTTAGACTGATTATATACACTCATACATTATATTGCTAATACTCTCAACAATATTTGAAGTATTGACCTTACAGCATCTGTACTGCTAATTGCAAATTAACAAAACACGAGTCTCGAATTATGGATTGGGGTATGGCTGATATGGGCAACAATTGACTCTGTAAGTAATATCTGGATATTTCAATAATCGTTATAATTACCTTTGAACGTTTCAATTTTAATTTCAGAGACTTTAGTCAATGCTTTCAACTTTTAATTAGAATCTGTCTGTTCAAGTGCTGAATACCATTATGTAGTGGAGGCTAAAATATATTGTGTCTGCATTGTAATAAATTACTGCGGTGCCTCTTTGTTCGTCCTTTGGGTTCAAAGACGCGTGTAGTTGATGAGGTCACATATTGCCCTGAACTGTCAGAAGCAAACTTGAATGGAGATGTCGTTTCTTCTTTGTGAGACACAGAGGGCGTCTTTTAGATTTAAGATTTCTGCTGCTCGCGCGTCTGCAGTATCTTTGAGTTCCTTTCTGTTCAAAGTCCGTAAATCATGTAAGAAAGTGACATCGCCGTGTGATGTAATCCAGTGTGAGATATTACCAAGATTAAGGATAAGTGTTGATGTGCTTCAACGCTAGCTTGAGAGAATGGAGTGATGGTTTTGACAAGACATAGGGCGTGTTCCCTAATGCAACTCTCAGTAGATGTTCTTATGTTGTTATTCTTCTACTACGATGGCGATGTGGCCCCTACACCGTAAACGTAATTTTCATCAGCAGAGTATACATGAATGGAATTCCTTCCCATGCTAGATCCTCTGTATCATCGTATTCTATCAGTTTACGCAGACACCCGATGTTAAAAAGGTTTATTTTCTCGGCATGGGTTATGTACATCGTCCAGGAGTCTCATGCATGGTCGGCAACACAGCGACTTTGAGAACATTAAGTTCTGTCGATAGATTGATCCTTTCACGCCACACATTTGTGCACGTACTCCGTTACAGGCCACACCTACTTTAGCAATATTTGGGATTTATTTCATCTTTGATGTGGACCTCACGTAACAGCGTGCTGCCAATATAGGTAAACGTGTCAGCTGCCAGAATCGCTGGGTCATTTACTAAGGCAGAAGGCTTTCCTGGTTCAAATTTTCGCATGACCACTTTCTTTTGGATATTGATTGTGGTACTGAAATTGTCACAAGCTGACTAGAAATGAAACGTATTCAATTGCATTGTAGGCGCTTATATGACAGTAAGGGAACCGTCATCGGCAAATATATGGACTCGAACAGTAACTACTTGCAACATCGTTCCTACCTCGAAGAGGTTGATGTCAGTACAGTAATTGTCACTTAAGGCATCAGCAAACATGGCAGAGAATACCATCTGAAGAATATTGCGGTCAACGCACATTCTTACATGACACCACTATTGATTGCAAATGGTTTGGGTGATAATCTGTCGTCCACGACACGAGCATGCATTCCATCATGGAATTACCGAACGATTACGATGAAATTATTTGAATAATAAAATTGTGCCAATAATGTCCAAACGTATCCACGGTTGACTGTGTCACTGGTCTTTGATATGGCTAACTGGAATTCTGTTCCTGGCCTTTCTCTTTGAATTTAAGAGCTGCAAATACCATTCATGTTGTCCGTTGTCATTTCCAGAATCAACACTGCATTTCTGGCTAGTAAACTATATCGATATGATACACAATACAATTTAACAGAATTTTAGAAAGGATTTTGCTTGCTAAAAAGACGATGCTCTTATTGTGGTACAAAATAATGTATGTTTCCTTTACCTTTGTAAAGGTAGACGATGGATGCATCTTTGTCCATGAAAAGTATCGCAGGAAACCAGTCTTGGTTTTTACGTGTGATAGGACCAAGGGGTTTAGATGCAGTTTAATACCAGCAGTCACCAAAAGATGTCTAGTTTTCCTTGATATTCTCCGAGTTTATATAGGTTGTTTTCAGTTGGCTGAATAATTCACACAAATGTTTGTTTCGCATGCTTCTGTTTCCTTTTGGCGACATTAAGTTTTCATGACGCTATTTGTGCATCGTGGACGTCTGTTAGACTAGATACATAGCATGACATTGGATACTAAAATCATGTGGTCACTCTACTAGTTTTTATTCTTCAGAAAGTTTCCATTATCTTCATTGAAGAGGTATATGTTACGTAATATCTCATTAGCTGATACCAAAAGAAGGAGTTCAATGATACATATATGACCTGTTCATCTATCACATTCCGACCATAAGATTTGCAAAGTTCTGATTCTCTCATTTTAACTCTCTTTAGTGGCATATCAGTTATATTTTGTATACAAATATCATAAAATGCGCTTTATTTTGAGCTGATAAAAATAGGCTATTTACTTCTCGTTATAGTAAACCCGTACCTACATTCTCAATACATGCACATCTAAACATAAATAATGGCGTGTCCTTCATATTGGACGAATTATTAATAATATGATATTTCTACCAGGGCTCTGTCCTTAAAATTAAAAATGTTTTGCGAATATGGAACTTCTTCCCAAATGTTTCATGATGCATACATTTCGAAACATAATTTAGGAAACCTTTTGCGTATAGTGCATTCGTGCAACAAATCTCAACTATTACAATAACAAACAAATATTTCGTGTTGATATGCTTTGAAGTCATACTAATATGAAACAATGGTTATACAAAAGGTTATCTCAGTATAGGGACATTTGTTATGCTCAACATATACAATTAGTGATATATCCTATCGTGAAACTTAAATATTGTTTTGGCTTACGCCATTTGTCTACCATTGTTGGCGCGTTCGTCATCTCTTCCGCTGTATTAAGAACTGAACAGGGCAATGCTACTAATTATTAAAAGAATAGTTCTCATTTAAGAAGGCACACCTTACACGACAGTCCTTATTTAAGTTTGAGAAGCACTTCTTTTGTTATTAGTACTGTCCTATACACGTTAATATATGTGCCAGAAATAACATACAATTCCGCTGTATAGGACATGCTTATCTGTAAATACGCAATTTCAGCTTGGTTGGACTCATCTATTACATAAATACACTTTCCGCTGTAATCTGCCTCAAATTTAAAAAGACTTGATCATCTTTCCTTTCATACATCTATTATGTATTTTTTGGTCATTATGGGAAGACAGATAGTCTCTGCTCCTTGAGGTACTTTTAAAATGGCATACATATTGTGCTCTAGTGTCACACATCCGATACCAAGCCTAAGTAGAATTTCCTGCAAATGCAATATAACATAAGATTTAAAATGTTCAATTCTCAAAGGAATAATTTTTAATTACATTCTTAAGGAACACTTGATACAGGATATGTGTGGCCATATCGTCATGCCCTCCGGTACCAATACAAATACATCTCATGTTATTTAAGAATTAAGATGACAAGATACTCTCAACCTGAACATAATACTAGTTTTCAAGGTAGATAATTCAGGTATCACTTGGAGCAGTTTTATTTATACTGAACTGTATATGGTTCAACGACTTATAAGATGTTCATTGTGATATTTAAACTAAGAATATGGTTTGTACGCATCTACTAGAGAATAAGATACGGACAAAATGAGACGACTCTTTCTTGATGTAAATTGTGTTGCGTACAAATTCTTTCCGATCGATATAGATGGACAATAGTTTGTCTAAATTAATTCTTTTGAAACGATTATTTTGTTGTTAAAGTCCCATCATGTTATGTCCACGAACTATTTCGGTGGCCTAGTGGTTAGAGCATCCGCCTCGGATGCGCGAGGTCGTGGATTCGAACCCAGGCTAAGTAATAAATACTTATGAAAATAGTACTAGCAGCTACCTTACTTGACGCTTAGCATTCGTGAATAGAACATCCTGCGTGTTGTTTCTCTTGATGATAACATATTCCATACGATCTTTTTTTTTACCAGAACAGTGGTGAGCATCCTAGACGCTGCACGCTTTGGCAGACGGATGACTGCGTTAATGAGTATGATAAACTTATTAAACAGATGTGCTTAGTCAGATGAATCCATTATTGTTGCATCTGCCAGCACATTGTTGCTATATTTAGAAACTATCACCTTTCAAATGAAACTCTAATCATCCCGATTCGAAATTACGAATGTAATAACACTGTCTGTGCTATCCGTTGATAGTTACATTTTGTATTTTCTTACAGGATAACATATACATGAAATCAGTATTTAATGTTCTGTCCTAATGTCTTGTCTTGAATACCTTTCACCAAAACTGAAAGCAAGTATTGAAAATAGGGCATTTTGCACACAAGTTGCTAGAAAATTCGGCTTTTGTACCGTATATGTAAAACCGGTGGATGGACACAGTAGTCACGACACTATGAAACGCGACTTTTACATGTATAAGTATTAAAATTAAAAAAATAAAAATAAAAATGTATATTTCATCGTGCAATTGAAAAAGAATTTTGTTAAAGCATTCCTTATTTTTAATTAAACATTTTCCATCTCTTCTACGTGTGGATCTGAATAGGATTTATACACTCTTTCTACATATTAACGAACTATTTCTGATTTTGAAACATAGCTACATTTTGCGGAGAAAGGCTTCATCTAGGCCATAAAATGTGCATGGTTTTGCAGATAAAGTAATAATAATACAACAGGTGTCCCTGTCGTCTGTCTTAACGGCTCATTAGTAAGTAAATAATAATATGTATATATTAAATAAATGTACACGTCGTATGAAGTGACGAATGTTGCCTGCAGCGGGAAAGTAAAGAAAAAGTGCCAAAATTCACTAAACATTTCCCACATTTCAACCCTATTAGTAAAGCCCTGTGCTTGTTAGCTCCATAAACATGATTCAAATCTTCGCAGATAAAGAACGAAAAACACTTAGTTATTAGTTGGCCAAATACCTCTGACAACACGCATCTTTATTAAGAAAAAGAGCAGACAGAAACAGCCAAGAGATGTTAGGGAAATTTGATTATTGCTGGGCGGACGAAGAAAAGATTTCGAATAAGAATCCCTAACAATCATCATTTATGATATAAAATAAGAAATGTCGTAACTTTCTGACAATAGTTGCAGTAGCATATAAAGTGACAACATAAATTTGCTTCTGTTAGTCTTTTATCTATGTGTGTCAGGAATTTACCCACTATGTTGGCTTTTATTCCTGAACATAGCAAGCGATGTTGGTCACTGGGTTAGTTATTTTCAACCTTTTTCTGCCCGTAATTCTGTTTGCATTTCCTATTCATTCCAATCTAAATTAAGAAAATATGTTGCTTTGCAGTTTATACTTGCTATAGCGGCTGCATAAAAAATACTTCCTTGGCAGATTTTTGCTATCTAATGCAACGGCCGTACCCACTTATGACAAACGTGAGTGTTTACTGTAATTAGACGACACACTGTATCAAGCATCCGATCATTTTGTGTAATAGTTAACCAGTTGCGTCAAGCGTTTCATTTGAAAATTTGGAAGATGTATATTATTTGAACAGGCTTTTAATTACAACAACAAACGGCAAAAATCTCGTTAATCTTTTGTCTGAGCCTTTGTAAATTGATGAGATTCTTCAGTGCACTGAGTATAAAGTTATGGTTACATTTCATTCTTGTTCTCACATTTTGATTGATAATTTTGATAGATTCTGAAGCTGAAGGTAATAGCTCTGTGCACTAAAGAATATCAAAGGACACGATCAAAGCAATGATTATATTGGAAATTCTTTGGAAAATAATTATTATCAGCGGTGTTCTTATACAGGAGATACTGTTTAAGGTTTCATTCCCCCAAAGAACAATAAAATACAACCCTAAAAATGTTTAAGTTGCATAGTTGGGATCGTAAGGTGGTGGTGAGTTCAGAGGTCGTGCTACTTAATAAGGGAGAAACGAAATCTTGTTAGTATCCTTATTGCGTTGTCAATATCATTCGAAATATGGTTGAGGTCAGATATAAACAGAAAGATAGAATCATTATTGTATTTTTCAAACGCATTTCATACGAGCAAAATTTTAACTATGCCTCCGTATTTGATTTTTCGTCAAAACCGTTCTTAAGAAAAATAAAATAAATATTAATGCGTGACGTAGGGCTTCTAATTCATTATAAAATATGGTAAATCATTTCTAAAAGTGGCCAGGTAAATATGTACTCCATGGTAAGCGTTTATAATCTACCGTTTGTACCCGCAGGTGTAGAATTTACTTAGCATTGAAGTAGGAAATCGTAATTTTGAGCAGGGGCTTTTACTCGACAGTGTTGAACGGCCCAATATGGATCTCGAAACGTTTTATGTTTGTCCTCATTGGAGTATAAATCTTGGGCTATGTTTTTATTTTAAACTCGAAAACAGTTTTCGTCATATTAATACTCTTTAGGGTTGGAATACGAAAACCGTTAGCGTTTACCGCTCATGTGTATCCAATGTCGACAAGCCAGACGTTCTCATTAGATGGTAAGAAAGCTGCTCCTAAAATACGATTTGGACGAGATAACGAAATAGAGGCGTTATTCCTATTTGGAATTAAGGAATGGATAGTTATAATATGGGAAATGCTTAATTTTACTCGTTTTTGAACCTTCAGCATGGGGGTGGAAGAAGAGGGAGGTTGCAAAGGTGGATAAAGAGTACATCCAGGCAAGGCCGGTAGCAGTATACGATATAGATCGACGATGATTAGAATTTAACTAATGAGCATTATTAGTTATTCAAATAAATTTGTTTTAATAAAGGACGCATATTAGATCACCAGATGTGAATCGGTTTAAATATGAACTGTGCAGCATAGAGGTCATATAAGAAGGTTTTAATTTGCTTGGTTTCGAGCTTTTACCACATGCATAAAGCAAAGCCAGACTAACAGAAGAAGTTATATAAATCGATAATAATAATAATAATAATAATAATAATAATAATAATAATAATAATAATATGTATAAGTACAACATTAATTTTAATCAAAATGAAGATGTATTATAAGTCGTATTAAAAAGGCTAGAATTAGCGTGATGTTGACTTTGGCATTATCATATGATTTTGATTTAATTTTTAATATTTTATATATTTTGAAAGTTTTATATCTTTTAAGATATTAAACACATATTAACTTTTAACAAAAGCATATAGTTTATGAAATGCCTAAAAAAAGGCCTAAAATGTTTCAGAAATTCCTCAAAAGTTACACAATCAAATAATATTAAAATACCATCCGATAATGTAAACCTTATTCATAGTGGTACATGTTTAAATAAAATGGTAAAATGTTTAAAGGACTAGAAAGACTTTGTCCAGAGCTGATTCCATATTTACCATATAACACCTGTGCATATTCAAACCCGCATGTCTGAAAGATGAGATCGTAGATATATAAATCACTCCAGGTATAACGCATACAGTACAAGTTATCACAATTTCATGCATAATATTCTTATGAAGAAAATTTTTGGAATCATGCTTATGTATTGATGATATGTTTTTGTGTTCTACTGCCGAAAGAGTTTGCAGTGAATTCTTTCCACTTCCAAAAGAGCTTGCTTTGAAGTAAACGCATATGGTTGAGTTAATAATTATATATATATACACATATATAATGTTTTAGTGTAATATATGCATTTAACGGTGTTAATGGATGCGTAAGCGGGGCCCTGAGTGAGCAAGTGGTTCAAAGCTCTGTCCGTTACGGATCACTGTCATCAAACCTCTGTCTGCGTGGGTTCGAATCTCAGAATCTACCAATGTGGGTATGTGAAAAAGCTTGCCAGTAGCTTCTAGTATGTTGGTGATTCTATCTGGGTGTTTTCCCTGGTTCTTCCTCCACCATTAATATCAGCAGCCATGTATAGCCTCTCTTGCACTGGAAAATGGCGTTAAACCCTACAATAACCGCATGCGTAAGCATAGATCCATATAAAAGACTGAACTGGTTGCGCGATAGATTTCTTTACTGTAGGTATAACATGTGCCACCACCAATTTATGTGAGTAGCGTAAATAATATCGTCCTATTGTTTTTCTTTTCTCTAATTACTATAATATTTAAAATGTCCAAATGCATGTTTTTCCTTGTTGAAAGTTGGATCGTCAAACTCTATTCGTTTTCTATAAAAGTTTTAGAAATAAGCTTTGCCGCTTCGAATGCATAATTTCCGTATCGTTTCGGAAGCCAAGTGCGTGTGCTGTCAGAAATCGGAGACTTAAAGCAGCGCATGACTGCTGATAAAGGATGTTTTTGCGGATGTACGCTAGTTTGACGTGCAATAATGCAGCATTCTGTGCTGTGATCGAATTAAAGTGGAAAGGGATCATAAATGCATTTCTTCCGATTTACTTTGTGCTGAATCAATCAGTAATAGCAATATATATCAGCATATATGTTAATAAAGTAGAATTTAATATATATATATGGTTGTCACATCCGAGTATGAGGAGAAGTTAACAGTATTTATATCTTGCGACACTGTTTAGGGTTTTGTGGCGTGTGACGGGATTTGTTATGCCGCCACTGTGGTAGTTATGTTATTAAGGTTTGGGTGGGGTGCTCCAAATATATTATTTAAATTAATATAGAAGTCCCAGATAGGATCGAGTTTGACAGAAGTGAAACAAAGTGATTGAGAGGTAAAGTCCCAAGCCCACAATCAGCAATGTCGGAAGTTACATTATTGAGCACACAATGGTAAAACTGAAATGGAAAACAATTTAATATAATGCAATAGTCACATGATAATAATTCCCCAGTCACTTTCCTACCTCTCAACTAAGTGATAGCCTATTGCATCATTTGAGTTATAGCGTGAGATAGCTTTCCTACATGTCCTTGTTTCCTATACATATGTATCCCTCATATCCCGCCAATTCACGTTTTCTTTCCGAGTTACATCCTTCTCCTCCACGACGTCTCTTCTCCAATGTATCTTCCTCGACTTCTTTTCCGACTAGCCTTCAATTCACAATCGACTTCTCCCCATGTCTTTATTCCTTCTCACTCATTGAGTCTCGGGACTAAACTATGCAGGACTTCTGTGCCCCAAAAGCTTCTTTTACGATGTTTTCTTTTCTTTCTTACACTTTCCTTAGTTTTCTGCCACAAATTGGCTTCCCCTAGGTATTGCTTTATAGCTTTTCAGCTCGATGTTTGGGCAAATACTAAGATCAAAGCTCGAAAATACTAAATTAAATTCGGATTGAAATGGAAACCACACTGTCTCTCGTATGTCGATTCTACCCTGTTTTATTAAACTTACCAGACAATCTTCCAGGGACGTCTGTCAACGTGGGAAGTTGTATGATGCCTATAAGGGTCATATGCTCCTGGCCAAAGGTTTCTACGTCCACGTGCGAATTTTCACATACAGCAAAGCTGGGTTTTCGTACCTTTACGACGTGGACCAACTATAGACGCGGTGTCTAACATATATACATGGCTTCTAACCATTTCTTTGTTCCCATGACTTATACAATCGCGGACAGGGCAACGTGACAGGTTCCTTATATAATAAATCAACTTTTGTATTACATTGATTGTTGTCGACGTTTTACAATTCTTGAAAGCTTGAGTAATGAAACCTCCAAAGATCGGTGCTATGTGCAGTGTCAGATACACTGTCTGGTGATCAGTGTTTCTGCCCTTCAAGATCTTTCAAATCCACTTCCTGACAATTATTACTGTCCTTCCCAGTAGGCCTGAGCTAATAGAAACCACAATACAACTATTAGAGAAGTAGATTAGTTCACATTAAGACCATACTTAAAATGACATGACGAATCTCCATAAAATGGAATCATCTCAGAAAGACCAAACATGACATGACATTGACATTGACTCAGCTTACAAATTTTACTGTTATCTTAAGTATGGTTAGACGGTGTGGAAAACACATCACATGCAATTAACATTCACTTGCACGAGATGTAATTAGCGTGAATATTAGCCAGTGTCTTGTAATGAGATCACTGAAAATCAAAAATCAGTCGTTTTGGTTTGATCTGTTTCCCGGTAGATACATATGAAACTTTTTAAAAACTATTTTAAAGGTCCATCTATCGAAATTGATGATTTACATTGATCCCAGAATGTAGTCGTTTCGAAATGTCTAGATGCCTATGGCAATGATTTGATCGCATAAATAAATATACATGCTCCACTTAAAGGATGCAATCTATTTTGACTCTTCTTGTTGCTAACAGTGCATATAACTATTAGTATATATTGGTTTATTGCCTTTCGTTTACTTCACAAAAGTCCAGTATATAAAACTGAATTAGAATGACTGCAAATTATCATGCCTCAATGAGGTTATGGATGTATTTCGTATACTTTAAGTAGTAGATCGTAAATATTTTGAGATAAAAAGATGCCGTAAGCTGATTTAACTTAAAGAAATTGTTTATCTTGAGATGGTAAATGTATATTCACTATCATACAAAATTATCACATATTGGTACAAAAGTTAGACTGGATGTATGTAGCTTTAGTTTAAGCTATCCACAACGCATAGATGAAACATTTTATTAATTAAACTATTTTATCACTTCACTAAGTATTTAAAAGAAAATGATTATTTTCGAGTACTTTTAAACATTGTGTCTAAGACAACCACAATAAATAAATAAACTTTTTCTCATTGGAAGATATTTCATACACTCACTTCTATTTGTGAGACATATATATTCGGCATGTATCCCGTTTATAAATAACATATAATGATGACATTTACTTAAGACAAGGAAAGATTCACGCAAGAGGTGTCGTCAAAAGGGGAGGGTGTGTATTCTTTAAAGAATTAAAGCCCTGTAACTTTAATAAAGAAAAAGAGTAATATTGTACGAAAAGTGCGATTCAATCAACGGCATATGCCTGCAGGATAAAAACAAAGGAAATTTCTAGACCTTTAACTAAGCTGATTTAATGCAATATCAGATTTCCTCACCATGAACCCATGATATCTCAAACATCTTGCTAATGGTATGTGTTTCAATGACATGGATAACACGGCATATAATTCAGATGTGTTGGCTACTGAAAAGTGATATACAGCGCGATAAAGCTACATAGTTATCACTCACACATAGGATAAATTGGCTCACGGAATCATAGATGATACACCGTATCTCTTTAAACCATTTCTAACCTATTTCGGGTCGGGCTAAATGTCCAATACAATCTGCGAATTATAGACTTAGCTAAGAGCACTCTATAATATCGAATATCTAGGCTTCAGTGTAAGTGTATTACAAGAGGCCATTTCGTTGATTACGACTTGAACATATTTATACAAGGCCTTCGGGCTTTATGTAGACCTTTAAATACCGATGTTTTGAATGTGGCCCAGCTGTTATATAAATCAGTCAAGAAGATAGGTATGCAAGATATATTATCAGACGGCGAATGTGCTTGCTAAAAAGGATCCAATAAGCTATGAAAAGGAATGATGTTTACTTGATGATATTCTCACGTCGTCCAATGTTAATTTATCTGGATTGTTTTATGAAAAAAGACATTGAAACTGCCATTGACACCATGTTATGTACACATGTAGCCACAGTTACTTGACTTAATGTTTAAAGTAGAGGTACATGTATTCCTTAATGAAGAAGCTGAGAACAAAAATACCGTATTAGAGCGATGTATCGGAGTTCGTCAGTGATTGCGATATGTATATATCTCATCACATTAAAAGCTTAAATATCTCAAACGCTATGCAAAATAATCTACCCTAGGGAAAATCCAATTATGATGGCTTAATATGAGCGTCCAAAATGTTACTATTAATTCCGCATGTGATTCCTTCTTGAAAACATAATACCACATTTACAGTTATACTATATATTGCGTCAGAAACTGTAACCATACACATAAAGAATATTATGTACTTTCATAATTCAATTTCGATTATATTGAAACACGTAGGCGAGCGATATCTCGCTTCTTCGCGCTTGTTAATGTCAGATAAGACTCATTTGCGATACAAATACTTAATAATCTGTCAAAATACAACCCATAAATCATCTTGTCAGAGAACGATCAAGTATGTTGATGTGTCTGAAGAAACAACTGACCCCATACTAATAAATTGAACAAAAATGATTATTATGTTCATTTTCTTTGGATTTGTCACTTGGATCAATGACAAGCAGGCAGACCTGGGCTTTTAATGGCATTGATTTGTAGCGTATCCGCACGACTAAACATGGAAATATAGATGTTGCTATACAACCCGGAAGGGATAGATCACAAGAGAATGATACATTTATGAATAGGAACGCAGAAAAGACAATGATACAAGAACATAAATGGAGCTTCAAGCGATAGATCTCTCACAGATTATACTGATTTGTATTATTGTTTATATTTTATCGGCAAATGTTTAGCATTAGACACTTTCATCACAAGATAGAACGGTTAAAGTATGTAAATTGAACATCCATCACATTTTGCCACTAAAAGTGACACAATTTGTTTAAGAACGAACACAAATGGCATGATATGTTATCTTTTTGATTTGAAAGTGAATGGTACTACAAACAGCATTTGTTATCGAGCACAGACTCTCGAACATTCAAATGAGAGCAAAATACATTTGCTGGCAACTATGTTCTTAAGATTCCGCTACGTTTCTCTCAAAACCGACGGTTTGAAATAGTTAATATCGCATTCTTAAATCATTACTTGTAAGGTTACAGAAATGTACCAATTTACGTTGAAAGCGTAGAAATGTTATAGATTTTCTTTTGTGACCCCAAGTAAAAAGAAATTAATAAAGGTTTGGATCTGAGAAAACGAAATCAGAATTCGTGCGTTTTAGTCGGACTGTCCTAAGAGTTGTGTACGCATTAGGTTTTGATGTATGAAACCTGATTGCTCATTGACCTGACATCGCTAGCGCCATTGAAAACTGGTACGCCTCCAAACTCGCGCCAAAGGCTGTGGACACTAACTAACCATCCATTCTCGCGCCAATATCGGATATATTCATAAAGTCCCTGACAACGCACGGCACATAAATTCCGCTGAATTGCCAGGCTTTCTGAATGAGCAAAGCATCCAAATATTTCCATTTTCTCCCTACATCGTTTCTTTGGCTTTAAGTAATTATGTACAAATTGCCAAGTCTTTATATCTGTTGATGGGCACGCTGCTGGAAAGTAGCAATGCGGTCTAAAGAGTAATCTTCCAGTTTATAAACCACATAGTAGGATAAATCACTTGCATTCAATAATAACAATGTACGCAAACTGTGAAACGTGCGGAGAGCTACATGGGTAGGTCTTGGAGGAGATGCACTAGCGTACTGTGAACAAATAAAGAACATTTATTCAGCGCATTAATATTGAGAACGTTTTAGATACCTCTCGTTCAGAGTAAATAATCTTTTTAGGTTTATGTGGTCTAGATATATTTTCAAACATATTTTCAAAATAGTTTAGAGACTTTAAAACTATTAGTATAAGCGTTGATGTCATTTATGCAGATATTTTAATTTTAATTTTGGAGAATGCAAAACTCTTATGTCTAGTAATTAAATTTGATTTGAATGTGGTATTCTTGCAGTGTTAGAATTCAGACCTAGGATCACAACATGCGTGTATGATGAGAGCTTGTCTAACTCTGTATTCTGTTATTTACTATGGACTATATATGGATCAAGATTAATTTAAAATAAAGAGTAAATATAGTAAATATTATATTAACTGTCTTTATATATATATATATATATATATATATATATATATATATATATATATATATATATATATATATATATATATATATATATATATATATATATATATACTAAGCTTTGATTACACATTTGGCAGAAACTAGAGATCAGTTTCAAATAGCATAAACAACTAAATCACAGCAGGTTAAGTAAAATCAAGTGGGATCTAGTTGTTTGCTCATGATTCTCTCTTAAAACATATTATAAAATATCCGAACAAGCACGTATCTCACAAGACCATTAGGGTTGTTCTATGAGCTTAAGCCAACACGTTAAAGTGGAAATTAATTTTTGTTTTCTCTTTATGTCACACTCTGTCCACTCTGAGGAAAATGTTTAAACAATTTCGAAAATGAGAAAGCTTACAGAGAATTGGACTGTACGGGTAATTAGACTGTACGGGTAATAGGACTGTACGGGTAATTAGGGGTGTTTGTATGCACATACTGGTACTGAATAAGCTTTTAAAATGTTATTATTTGCATATTTACAACGTTTAACATTGCAGGAGATGAACACATATATGGTCGTTCTATTCAAGGCGTGAGTAAATCACTATGAAAAAGAAACATGAAAGTCTGATAAAGGATCAATAATGATAGACGTGGATCAGATCAGGTCACAGTCATTGCACATTCTATAATAGAAAAAATATTATGTTTAAGTTGACGGATATCTTTTATAAAATATGTAGTCTCTTTTGTTACGATTATATGGTCATAATCTAATTTATGAAAGGAATACAAAAAAAACAAGTTTTTGTAAAATATAATAAATACTTTTATTATCAGAGTTTTACAGTTAAAATATAAGAGGAACGTATGGATTGAACCCCAACAGTTTTTTAAGTATGCCCATTAAACTGACTTACAATAATAGGATACATTAAATGATAAACAAATTCTACAGCACTAGTACATATGAATACGTAAAGCAATCATGTGGTAGATGCCAGGGGAGAACTGATACTGACTTCTAGAGCAAATCATTATTAATGGAGACAAAACTGTTTACTTGAATCGGAGGTTATGCCATTAATTTCCACTTGGAAAATCGTCAACTTGTTGAACTCTTAGAACATTGTAGAAAGTAAATTGACCTATATATCGTTCGCTCAGTGTATATTAGGTATTTATATATCAGTAATGTTTACTTCAAAAATATTAACTTCTGCCTTAGGATTAAAACTCGAATCAGTGTTATTTGCGTGTTCTATTTTTTGTTTATTTGAGGTTGTATTTATTTATTCACTGGAGTTACAATATGCTCATTAATACTTTTTTGACTAAATCATTAATTTGGACTTTTAGTGAATACACTGAAGGGCATTTTGGAAGATACTTCCATGATACTACAAAAGACAGTTAACACATCATAACATTTCAGGTCAGTGGCACATCAGCATACTGAAGACTATATACACAACACCATGGTTGATATTGGAGTTTATTTGGAAAACCACTGGAACTCAACTGTAACCTTTCGATTTTTCGGACAAGTTTAAATTTAATTCACAATACTGCAAGCCGTTTTTAAATTTTCATTTTTAATTCTAAGGAAATTAATTATATTTTGAATTTAGAAATGAGATTAGCTCTATTCTATTACTTAGAATAAGACCTTAAAGTTGTAATAATACTATTGCCAGTTGAAGAGAAAGCATATTTATAACACATTGGTAAATATTTATTATGATCCAAGCACATCAGCTGTGCGAAATATGGTTTACTTAAAGAATATGATAGACACAAATTACTTTCATTATCGGTGATAAATAATATATTCCTTTCCTTGTCCCGAACATTTTCTTTGGCTAGAAGAATGCACTGACAAGTGCAGACTAGTTAATATTGTATCAGGTCGGTGAAAATCTTTTCTTGGAACTGCTCATCCACATCTGACAGCAATGCTGTTGCTTCATCTCAGCAATTCAAGTTGCCAAACTAATGACTAAAACGACCAGTACATTGACATGCTTGGCACTGCGGACACAAATGAGCTAGCATGGATTGAACAAAAAAATATGCATGACAAATCACAAGCAAGTATTTGACGCCATCTGACCTTTGTCATACTCCGTGGCTGGTTTTTATGATTTTATCCGTTAGACAGACAGTTGCTATTTACGTCTCATTACAATGTAAATGGAATGTGTTTATTACAATTCATTAAACAAAATAAATTAAGAATATCCTGGCATATAGTGATGTCCTCGCAGATTCAAGAGGCACACAAGGACACCAGCTCATATCTGACCCCACTATAAATCAAATACCTGTTTGTGTTTAGCGCGTAATACGTTTGCTTTATTCTCTGATTTTATTGTTGTTTTATTCCTACCCAAATGAGAGTTTAAAAATACAACACATGTTTGATAATAGTGACACTTAGATTTATTATTTAAGTGATGTCGTTTCCCTACTTGATTATCCAAAAGGTTTCCTGCGGTATCCTAGGTTTATGAAATTGCCATGACGGTTTAAATTTCTTGTTTTAGAATGCTGATTACAATCACTATAGAAAATATATGATGCTGGTGAGAAATAATGAGACAAGAGGGAATGTCAACTGTTCGAAATATCATATGACTATTTGAGACATTCATACGATTATCTCGAGAGTATGTCTTAAGAGAGAGAGAGAGAGAGAGAGAGAGAGAGAGAGAGAGAGAGAGAGAGAGAGAGAGAGAGAGAGAGAGAGAGAGAATTAGGCGAAATAAGTCACTTTGAAATATTGAGAACAAATCAACTACTACTAATCCTATTCTTCTTCTTCTTCTTCTTCTTCTTCTTCTTCTTCTTCTTCTTCTTCTTCTTCTTCTTCTTCTTCTCCTCCTCCTCCTCCTCCTCCTTCTTCTTCTTCTTCTTCTTCTTCTTCTTCTTCTTCTTCTTCTTCTTCTTCTTCTTCTTATCATTATTATTATTAATTATTTTGTAGACTTTAAAAAATGGTAATAACAGCTATCTCGCTTCTAACAACCATTAAGAGATTAGTGTTAGAACTGGTCAACCTGTTGTCGTGTATAATGTAACTGGATGGAACAGGATGTGACAAACACACAAAGTCATGTTCATATTTTGTCATGCATACATACATTAGTCCCAATTTAATATTTTGTCATGCATACACACATTAGTCCCAATAAAATATTTTGTCATGCATACACACATTAGTCCCTATATAATATTTTGTCATGCATACACACATTAGTCCCAATATAATATTTTGTCATGCATACACACATTAGTCCCAATATAATATTTTGTCATGCATACACACATTAGTCCCAATATAATATTTTGTCATGCATACACACATTAGTCCCTATATAATATTTTGTCATGCATACACACATTAGTCCCAATTTAATATTTTGTCATGCGTACACACATTAGTTCCAATACAATATTTTGTCATGCATACATACATTAGTCCCAATATAATATTTTGTCATGCATACATACATTAGTCCCAATTTAATATTTTGTCATACATACATACATTAGTCCCAATTTAATATTTTGTCATGCATACATACATTAGTCCCAATATAATATTTTGTCATGCATACACACATTAGTCCCAATTTAATATTTTGTCATGCATACATACATTAGTCCCAATATAATATTTTGTCATGCATACACACATTAGTCCCTATATAATATTTTGTCATGCATACACACATTAGTCCCAATGGTCTGATTTAACACATACCATACTAGAAAGGGTCTAACTAAATATTTGACTAACCCTTGTCTATCATGGTATCCCTATCGCTTTCCATATTTCACTGTGATCGGTTGGATTTCAATGGGATAACTGACGGAGATTTAGGATGAAAAGCGACACATGTCATCATCCAGTAACAGGTGTAGTCGGAACAAACTGAGCGGAAAAATAAGTGTTATTGATCATGTCTAGAACGCATATATTTGAAAAGGTGTATTACCCGTGACTTCTTAATACTTGACTTGTAAAGCTTCTAGAGAGGCCAAATGTTCAGAAAGCAGTTAAGAAGGAACCCACCACTTAAGACAAACAATAAATAAATAACTTATATTCGGGTGCAGTAAAAAGAAGGATATCAATGCATTCATTTTAATATAGACTTCATTTTGCAACGTTTATCATGATCATTTCATCCGTTATTGAAATAGCATACAGAAATGCGACGATTCCCGTCATCCACGTTAATATGTAGCTTTATCTTCTTAAACATTACATATACCGATATGTCCTAACTTATCACTTTGGTATGCTGCAGCGCCTCGCAGTCCAAATAGTTCCATTTTCATGGTAATAAGCCTTATTTATTTATAACTGCTTGGGGCTTTTGTTTGTACATTTCGTTATTTTAAACAAAACCAACATCAGCTCTAATTAAAGGAATTACACTTCAATTTGGTGTTCTTGTACGTGTGTGTTAGACTGAACAAAATTCTGACCTTGACCGACCAATGCATTCATTTTTGTATGCAAACGACGTCGGATTCTACTAATCACTTGAAATGAGTGTTCTACTAGCATATGTTGTACACAACTATTTGACAGTCGTCATTTCTCGAGTTACAATTACAGAAAGGATGCAAATTATAATTCCATTCAGTATATGGATATGTTTTCTAACACGTCACATCGACAAGGGTACAAGTATTTCATCAATATGCTCAAGAACATACAAAATGTAAAATCAGCAGCTATTTCCATAAAATACAGACTATATTTGTATCAAAAACTTCATATCAACATAACGTATGGACTATTTGCATATTGGTGAAGTATAAAACATGTTTTACAGAACAGTATTGTAATACGACTGCCAAATAAGCTTTATTAAACAGAATGATGATGCCATGAAATCAATTATTTTCTCATAACGTTTTGCGAGTTAATGATTATTCATGCTTCACATGCTAAGGGGGATATGTATCGAATAATATTAAAGTCAACCGCAGTCATAAAAAATGGACTAAAATTTATCCATTTCAAAACTAATATATTTCTTAAAATTTGATAACCCAGAGTGTTCTAGTCCTATTATTAACATAGCTTGATTATGTGTATTTGAACCACTTTATTGATGTATTTTGTTAAAGTATACTAGAACCACATTTTACGACTTTTGTGGACGTGTCTTTAAAACACTATTTGGATGTCTTTCGTGTCGTATTTAGGAGGAATTTCTTGCTGTCTTGTTTTGACTTATTTTTTTGATGTCTGTATGGGTTTATATTTAAAGCGCTTTATGAACATCATTTCCTTTGGTGTTTGTTAACGACTATATCGTCTATTTGACACAGACTCATTCATAAATATATTTTAGAAATTTCCTACTAATGCAAAAACTATTATGTTTCATATTAATTTGGTGTATTTGGTTAAATGTATATAAATATATGCTATCAATAGATTACTTATAACAATAGATAATCGCTTTTGATATAAAGTATTTTTAGGTCGCTTGTATAAACAGGAACGGTAAAACTGATACAAAACTTATTACATTTACACCATACAAGTTTGCTCATCACCTCTAATAAAGCGATCGCAATTACCGATCACCGCCATCTCACTTCCATGTACTTGGGTTCGAATCTCGGGCTTGGCAAATGTTGGTTTGTAAGAAAGCTACCAATTGCATCCTATGAGTCGATACTTTGTACCGGGTTTCCCGGGTTCATCCTCCACCAGCTATAATGGCCGCCATGTATAGACTATCTTTCGCCGAGATAATCTTTCTTTCGTTTAAAAAAATAAACGCGACACAAATATTAAGAACATACGTTTGCGCCACAATTGTATTGGTTTTTAATTAGCGACGGTGTATATGTTTATATGAAATAGCGGATGGATGGTTTTGTGCTGAAGATGACATTTCAAATGCTATCATAAAATACTAGTACGAAACATACAATAAATAAGTGGAAATAAATATATGTGCGACTGCAGTGCGGATAGCAGTCATAAAACATGCTATAAATACTACTGCGTCTTTTTTGGAAGCTGCCCAATATTACCAAATGTAAGTGTGGGATATTGTATGTACATAGCTGATAACAGGAATGAAGTTGGACATTTGCAAATTTTAGGTTTTAACAAACAAGAGTGTTTGATGGACTTTATCACTTATAAAACAATTTTAAAAAGTACATACATTAAGGTTTGTGGTATGATGGTCGTTGTAATAGGTTTGATGCTCCAATAACACGATCCTTTTTTCTAAAAATTAATTTACCCAGACTGATGGCCATGCTTCAACATGTGCGCCAATGATTTCTTATCCGTCGTCATTTGTGCATTACGAATCATCATTTATTGTTGATGCATCTTACAATTATAATATAAAAATTATTTTAATAATCATCTTGCAATTATTAAAGAAGACTTTTCGTCTACTGACTTCATTATGCAGTATTATAACTAAAGCAGACTCAATAATGATAGCTTAAACTATATGAACTCTTTTTGTTTTTCCTGACAAATGAAGGACATATGTATTTTCTCATCATTTTATTTAAACTTCAATTAAAAACGTATACGTTATGGAAGAACATTATTTATTGGGAAATAGTATTTGTCCCATAGCGAACTCAGAAAAGATGGGATTTCTTCGATAAACGAATACAGACTAGATGCTTCGTTGAGTACATAAGACAATTTAAGTTAGATGTTATTAGTTGCATGATTTTCCTCACTATGATTAGGAAGCCTGGAGACGTTTGACGGTTACCAATGTATTGCATGACAGTTTCTCTCCATTAACTTTCCCAAACTGATTTAAAATATCAGATGGCGTGTTCAATATGTTCGGACACTTTGCGTTTTCGTGGCGCTTTCGTCAATTTCACGAATTAATAGGCGTTGTTTGTGTCTAAAACTCTGCGTAGCTGCGTATGTCTTCCTAAAGCAATTGTTCGTTCTTTTCAAATTCTGAAAAAGCAATTTTTTGTTAAGCGACGTTAGCTAATAAATAAAACAGATGCACCATTTGCAATAATGATCAAGCCCAAAGAACGCATTATTGTATCGCACTATATAATTAAATTCTAATGATGAAGCCCACAGGATGTATTATTGTATCGCACTATATATTTATATTCGAAATCGCTTACGAGTTTAATTCTATAATTACCAAACTTACGTGATTATTAAACCACAAAAGATTCTTGGCTTATTTTGTAGAGATGGGTTTGGACTATACAAATGTTTCATAGTTATTTACAAAACAAAATATTTTAAAGAATGTATCGAGAAAAAAAGAACACATCTCAGCAGATAAATATGGATTAGAAAGGGGTATACCGGCTTGTCTCCCGTGACTAGCGACAATGATTCCTTGCTATAATTAGAACACACGCTGCAATTTTAAAGCAAGTTAGAATTTTATAAATGTATTTGAAAGCATACAAAAGTTCATGGAGGTGCTACATTTAGAGTTTTACGTAGCGTTATTATCCAATATACAACACAGAATGAATAATGCGTAATAAGCCTTTACTCCGGGTCTCGCGAGAGTACGAAAACTATTTTTTGCAATGTTGCGCGAACTTCAAAACTGTTATTCAGATGTATAATAGAAAGTATTATGCATACGTTCAATTATTAGATGTGTACGGTATGTGGCTTTGGAATTGGAAATAGTTTTCCCACTACTACTTATACGGTATGCATAACTCTACATAACCGTGTTCATAAGATTATTCACCATGTATATTAATGTTAAAATGCGAAACGTCAAAGTCATACAAGTATTAAAAATATGAAATAAGCTAAAACAAATTATTTGTTTGCCCGGGGGAACAAGCTTGACAAATATTCATGAAAGAATATCAAATACAATTGAACAGAAATTATATTTATTTATCTTATTACATCCTCGTTTTTTGATACAGATATACACCACATGTATTTTCTGTTTTAAAAGGAATTTCCAGTCAATATAAACTAAATATAGAACCAAATCATTCTTTAGGAATAGTTCTTGATATATTTCCAAATATGTTTCATCTTGCAAATGATAAAAGAACATGAAAGAATTTCACGAATTCGCCATGTGGAAGCTTTCGTTCTTGGCCTTAATATATGTTTTCTTTTGATAATAGCACGGCACTATAATAAAAATAAACGAGATTTACTGGGTGAGATAGTTAGTAATGATATCAACTCGATATGTTTACTCTTTCCAACTGACTAAATCTGTCCGTACTCATCCAAAATTTATTTATAGTTCCGTTACATCAATTACTATGCCCAGTGTTTCTAAACACCTTACAGCTGCTTAACTTTCAACAATTGCTAGCAATAAGGTAGCCTATATAAATTTGGCAAGAAAAACAGAACACATAACTCTCAATGATCCTCGCTATAAGAGAGCTTTTTGAAATGTGAAAAGTAAACCCTCACATATATATGACATTCAGTGATTTTTCGCTAAAATGTAGCCTACACAAATTTGCATTGAAAACTAGAACAAGAGAACTTTCAGCGACTGCACTGTATACGGTAGCACATAAATCCAGTTTTAACATATAACGTTTATACTAACATAACGTGGCACTATTGTGGTTATTGCCCTAATAGATGTGAGAACAGAGTTTTCAGGTATATATATATATATATATATATATATATATATATATATATATATATATATATATATATAAATGTGGAGTCTGGTCAAATTAAAATGTAGACTTGTATTGCGGTTGCTTTACCTTTGCATATAATTTACACCTGTCCTGAGGTCATTTTGCCTTTTAAAGTAATAAATGTGGGTTGAGATTACTTTATGTTAATTAGACGCAGGGAAGGGCAGAGCTCAAATTACCCTTTTCATAAAGCCGATTAATGAAGATATTATTATATGTTACTATACGAATGATATATACCCAGAGCTAATGAATGCTAGCTGTTGTTATGGCCTATATCATATACGACATTTGATACTAAACATTATTTTAATTTTGCTACTTAACACTTGCTCGATCCAATATTTGTTAGGTAATGATCTCAACAGCATTTAACATCAGTGTCTGATTTGGATTTTTTCATCAATATAAGGAGTGGTGAAAAGAGCGGCATGTTCGCGACTGATTGCATTACCCTACTCTAGACCGTGTTCCAACGTTTCATATTTCCTCGAATATTCCTATTCCGACTGCTTCATCATTTTATAACTTCCTAGATTTTACTCTGAACTCGACAATTACCTGATTAGGAATTTACTCGACACTTTTTCCTTTGTCCGGTCTTCACGCGGCACTTGTTTATTTCGGAACCCATCTTTGGACACTGGAGTCTTTCTCTTCCTCGGAAATCCGTTGCGTTACTTCTGTTCACTTTAAAACTTGAAAATCCAGCACTAAACCCCGTATTTCTCACAAGACAGACACATGTTTCTATATTGTTTAGTGATGAAAGCACTATTCACTTCCTAGGCTTCTTCGGAGCCAAACTTCTATCTCTAAGAAAATTTCGGAATAAAGAATTTCGATCAAAGGTATCACCTGAAATTCACATTACTTCCAATGTGTACGGCCTAATTTCACTCTGCCAATTATAAGCAGTGGCTTATAAACATTAATTTCGTTCATCAGTCAGAATCTTTTAACTACCTTATATAAATTTGCACTTTGAAGAATTTGACAGAGATCGTAAATTCAGCTGTTCCTTTCTCAAAACAATGTTAAGATATCCGGTCAATTTTATCGAATCACAATACTTTTCCCTTTGCGTTTTTAATACTGATATGGAAAAAAGAAGGATAGAGGTCAAAATGACCTTCCCCTATGACTCCTCTGGTCTAAATGTGATAAAATCTTAATGCAAAATGTATTTAATTCTAAGATTCATTGCTTATTCAAACTTCGATAAGTAACAATATATATATATATATATATATATATATATATATATATATATATATATATATATATATATATATATATATATATATATATATATATATATATATATATATATATATATATAATGTATAGTATTGACGCTGTATGAATGATATACCACGAGATGTAAACATATTTTATTACTGGATTTTAATTTTCATGGCAAATGTATACGATCACTTGATTTATATCTCATTCCAATTTTACATATTTGTCACGTTGCCTCTGTCCACCTGTACATTGATCGAGTGAATGACTCCTTACATCCCTGCGAATGTGTCCGCTACGAAATGGATTTCCATGCTTTTTAATGTTGTCACAATCGCATTTGATATTAATAAGTTGATTAATTTTGTTTTTAGTTTATTTTAGCAGCAACAAGTAATTAAAATGTTTTGATATATTTACAGTTTATCCATATCACTATTCTGTTTTGATTAACATTACTACGGACCATCCACTTCTCTCTCTCTCTCTCTCTCTCTCTCTCTCTCTCTCTCTCTCTCTCTCTCAGTTTCTTTTGAATGGTTTGACTGAACGTTACATCATTCATATAAAATAAGGCTCTTAAGTTATGATTTGTTAGCTTTGAATGGACATTTAAATGATTATTTGCCAGCCTCACTCGATTTGGATTTTAAAAGATGTTTATTGTATATTAGATGTTTCATGAGAATTAGTTATTCCTAGGTAAAAGACCAGTCGTTCTTATTTCGTTTAGCGGGTGGTCTACATATCTTAGGAACTTCTGAGAGAGTGGCACATGTAAGGTGAAGTAGTTTGCATTTGATTCATGTCCAATGCTCAGAATGGTTGAATACCTCTTTACTACATTATAGTTGATATTTCATAGGATATTGTACAGACGGACATTAAACATAATATTGGCAAAATGCAAATCAAAATGGCTGTTCACACGTCCTTAAAAAAACGTGAATTACGATAAAGTGCACTACCATTAGCAGACAGTGCAACAGGGAAAATGAATTTTGGCAAATTAGAAAGTATTAGTTTCCAATAATGTAGCGAATGGAATATCAAATAAATAAAGTTACAAAATATAATTGTCTGTTAACTCAGCCTTTTCTTGCGTTCAATCGAAATGATTTCATTTTATTAATTATTCATTTGCATTAAATGGTGCACATACATTGTATGATTAACTCTGTATGATGGGATTATCGTGATTTATAATAAACGAGATTGTTTCAAATACTCATTATGTTTACTTGTTTATTTCTTTGTCATGCGACTAAAGTATGATGCCTTGCGGTGAGTCACACATTGCTTTGGATTAAACAAGACTCGCAGGTTTTTGCATTTATGTTTGCCTCATTAGACCAAAGATCAGCTGTTACCTATATAGTTTTATGTTCAATTTGCACAGTAATACCAATTATCAGAAACCGGAGTATAAACCGTACTATTCATCATATATAATGTCGGAATTGATTGATATATTGGTCAATGATATGAAACGTTCGGCTCGTAGTTGCCTTTAATGGGAACTTGTAATGAGACCTTTGAGTGAACATAACAACAGCTTGGACTTCTGCATATCAGTTTAGTAACCATATTGGACTTCTATGTTAATTCCCGCTCAGATTAGTTAAGGTCTCACTAGATAGTTTTGCATTTTGACACCTTCCTAATATTTAAGGTAGAAGGCATGCGCCTAATTATTACCATCCTAGCATTTTTTCAGTTCACACTTTAGCTAAATCTGTAATGTGGTTTAGATTTACTTTGAGTTAGGCTTGGAAACTGGTTGACTTGTTGGTGACTGTCTGTCACAGTTAGACTAGCACAGAAGATCAAATGCGTAACTTGGATTTCAAATGCGCCACGGACTTGGCTTGCGTATTTACATGTGTCTGCTACAGAGGTAAATGTCTAAAAATCTAGATGGTTGATGGGTGATGAAAAGTATGCTAATTTGTTACAGTACTAGTGAACTTTATTCATGAAAAAGGCACATATTGATTCTTATAGCTATCTTGTCACAGGACAATATTCAAAATACCCCCTTTCTGTAAAAAATTAATGTAAAAAAAGAGGGGTGGGGGTCAGTGTTGCTTCAGTCTAAAATACACTAGTTGCATAAGGAATTAACTTTAATTCCCCAGTCAGAATCTTACAAGCATCATTTCAACAAAAATCATTAGTTAATTTTTATTTATGTATTTAGTGTAATATTATTATCATTTTTCTGCTATAGATCATTGTTGGACAAAAAATTGCCAAAAAATCTGTCCAGTGAGACCTCTGATTAGAGTGTGGCTCCGATGCTGGCCATCTTTGTTACCCAATATTTATATCCATTGTTACTGGTAGGTCTTTCGCATTAAAAGAACTAATCAATTAGCAATATGTCGCGGAACGCTTTTATACGAGATTCAATTAAATATCTTCAGATTACGTTGCAGTTGTCACAATATATTCACTACTTTGTTACATATTTCTACATTTGAAAGCTTTAATGTAACGTTTTGGAAAAAACAATGTGTTATGTTATGTGTTGAAACATCATTTATACATGATTACATTATATCTTATATTATTAAATCATGTAATTTCATTTGGAACATGTCTCACGATGTATATAAACTTTCAATGGAACTCTCCAGCAAAGACAACTTTGCATGAGTACATATCATAGGTAAAATGACAAAAATAAACACTTATGCAAGCTATTACAGATCTTTGGATTTTTTGATAGTTCATGCATTGTGCCTTCAGTTTTTACTTACATAGGCAAATGATTTCACAATTAGTAGATATCAATGCTTTATGATCAGGGCATATAAACATCTATTGTAAAGACCTTTAAAATGTAAATATGCAAAATAAACTACATGAGGGGTCGACAACGTGTGGGAAGGGAGCAACCGGTGATATATCCGAAACCCGGTAATGTAAGGAGTCCGAGCCAGCAAAACGTTTTAATCTTATAAAATAATGTGTGATTGAACACTAAATAGAACAGGCCCGGGTATTTTTTAACCCAGGAACCGTGATCGTTCTCTACGGGCCTGACTACATAAAGTACTCATTGGATATACGAGCTTCTTGGGTGCCATTACAAACATAGTTCATCCTCGTAGCTTACTTACAGCGAATAAATCTGTCCTTGCAGATAATGTCTCATTTAAAAAAAAATAATTAGATTGTTTTTTATGATAAAATGTATTATCCCCGTAATAGGCTGACCACTGGGTCGGAAAACCATCCCAAGGTCACCTTACCATCTAACATTTCTGATAATCTAGGGATAATACATATAATCTACAGAAAAGTAACACACACACACATACACACGGGTATATGTCTCATTGGTTATTGCTGTAAATAAAATACGTTACTAATTCGTTATTACTTTGATAACTGTTTGTAAAAAAAAAAAATTACATTTCATATTTTACAGGATTTATAAATTAACGAAAGCTTGAAAATTGAATACCAAACAATCCATTCATACGTCCCTCCGTCGTCCGTCAGTCTTGACTGTTCGTCCCTCTATCTATCTATCTATCTATCTATCTATCTATCTATCTATCTATCTATCTATCTATCTATCTATCTATCTATCTATCTGTTTGTCTGTCTGTCTGTCTATCTATCTATCTATCTATCTATCTATCTATCTATCTATCTAAATATCTATCTATCTATCTATCTATCTATCTATCTATCTATCTATCTATCTATCTATCTATCTATCCATATATCTCTTGTGAGAACTATTGTGTATTCTCGACTGCCTTTTATAACATCGGAAATATAATATATCGCATGTTATTGACAGGTAATAGAAAAAAACGATGTTTTAATATTTTCTTTTATAATTTGCATATCAACATGATTTGACATATTATTATATGTATGTCTGCTTATACGTCAATTAGTTTGAGTAAAGTAAACTCGATCAATTCCAAAATGGTTGCAATAAAAAATATTCAAGGATCATTAGCGTATAGAAGGAAATTAAGCTTACAAGACTATATCGTTAGCAAATAAATCCTCGATGTATAACGATTATTGTTGCAAATATACCAGTTTTGTTTGAGAGAAAACAAACTAAGCAGAAACTAACACAAAATAGTTCAATCCACGAATGCGAAACAAACATTTTATATTTGTGGCAAGAACTGTGAAGTTTGAATCACTGAAAACAATTACTCAGAAGTCCCTTGGCCTTTTCTCTCGCCTACTAACATACACAATGAAACCACAAACAGGCAATACTAATCGGAACAGTCCTAATTGATAGCTCTCTTCCAGTCCGTTATTAGTACTACATCAGAACGACATCACTGACTTGAAAACAATTTATTTAAATGTCATTGCTCGTAGCGATATAACCAATATTCAGAGAAAATGGAAACCGCCTGATTCGTAATTATTTTTTTCTTCGTAATTTCAGGGCTTTACATAAAATGAAAGGTGCGTGTATTTCATAGATACGTAAAGGTCGTCAAGTGTTAGTTCAACTGTTATTTTGATGATTTTAGTAACCCGGCAGGGACTTACACATTTTAGAATTTTGCTACGATTACTTCAGTATAGAGGTACCCGGGATTATTTGCATAATGATTTACCACGATATTTTGATATTCTGGTACTCACAAAGGCAGTATTTCATTGTACCGGTACGTCTGTATTTTCGATCAGTAAGGAATGTATGGAAATTTATTGCAACTCAAGCTATAAATCAAACTCGTGTTTTTATTATTCATAACAAAACAGTTAAAAATTCATATTTTGTTTTGAAAACAGTTCTGTATGTCACCAATTAATTTTTATTATTGAAAACACAATTGTATGTCTGATACTCGAAAAAATATTTGTCACGTTTGTCGCATATGTTGTGTACAATATTCTGGTCTAAGCCAACTTTAGGAAAAATTCGGATTATCTTTCCGAACCCAATTTGTCTAATTGCAAATACTGTTTTAGTTGGCTTTTTTTAAAACGTGCAAAGTATATAAATTTCTCTCTAAGACAGTGCAACATCACGCTACATTCAGGAGTTGACATGTTTTCCGTCTGAACTGTGTAATTTCTCCAGTAGTCAAACATTTTCTCGCATGGTATTATATTTTATATTTAACGACCTAATAAATATCTTGCCCAGTTGGTGCATCCAACTCAAAGTTTCCCTGCCTGTTATATCAATAGTGTAGCTAGAAATTGTTGTCTTCAGTATCAATGCTACCTATTGTTACAATACAATCTCTAACGTAATTATGATGCTAAACAAAGTATTAAAATAGTGAAAGCTCGATTTTCATGCTTATTACAACAATTAACAAACCATTACCAAATTCATCTACGGCCACTTAGTTTGGGGTTGGCGTGGCGATGATTACCTTTGAGGATAAATAGTTTCGTTTCTTTTATTTTCAAGATATTTTTTGTTGTTTTCGTTTTAAAAAACGGTCATAGTGCTCTTTTTGCAATACATCAGAGCAATATATTTTTGCAGGTATAATTATAAAAGTGCCAGGTCCCTTACCCATAAAATTGAATTGTCAAATTTTCCTCTCTAGAACATTCTAATTTGGAAACATGGATAGTCTGTTTATTTACATTTTAGTAAAGACTCTAACAAATACCCGATATACCAAGACTTTCCAAGGGGAAACCCAGTGTTGTGAACTTAGATTTAAGCAAATGTGGTTTTAAAAGGTGGTATTATTCAGGTAGAATGAAATGTTTACCCTCACTTATAAATACATCTGATCACACATTAGAAATTAAACATACATAGCAATATATATTATCATCATATATCTTTAGCGTCTTTCTGACACCAAAAGAGAATTTTGAGCAAACATCCGAAATTACATCATTTATAAAGCCTATGAATCTGGTAACACCTCGCCCCGACCAATTTATGTATAGTTCCTAACCGTGGATAAGACACACAGTCGGAATATGATTCTCGTTAGTAAATACCAATCTTCTTCTAACCTTGAATATGCGACAAGTCATAGGTCAACATATTGCTCTATGATAAAATAGTAATACTGTGCATAAATGTGGAAAACATGACATGTTATTTTATCCGCGAATCGACTATATAAATACGTCACCACTTGCATACACTTCTTGCACACAAAATAAGGATAGTCTTTTCCAAGTATCGGTAAATCGGTTGACATTAATGTCTTACCTTTCTGGTCTACCAAGGCAAATTATCATTCACTAATACTCTAGAACTGGTTCCGAAAAATAACCTTTGAAATTAATCAAGAAACTCGTGTTGTATTTGTTTCCTTCCTAAATAATTCGGTCAAAGTAAGGTATCTTTCTGCCTGTCAACAAGATAACGCAATATGTGAATTTGGCATAATTTATGTGACTAGGTGACTCTATCTTAGAATAGAAAGACGAATGTAGCGTGTGGTGGAAATGTTGTATTGTAATGATATCATTTCTGCTGTCTAAAAAATCTCTCAGCATGGTCATGATGCAGTACTGTGTGTACCTTTTTAAACAGTCTCACAATCAACTACGAACAAAATATGATATTTAGTCATTACACATATACGCATAAAGGAGATATAAAGATAACACTCGCCTTATAAAAGCCATCTGTACATCGAAATCAGCTTACCATAACAGAGACAGATGCATGGATATATGACTAGATTTTACCCAGAATAGGGAACATTAAATTCCGTACCAAATGACACATAGCAGCGCTAGTAAAATATTATTCTGATGTGGATGTGGAAAATATATCATCTGGTGATTTCGTTTCAACGAATCCATTTTCACCCAATCGAAGTACAAGATACAATTTACACATCTCAATTCAAACTCATCAGTGAGTTACTCATTTAACTCAAACTCATCAGTGAGTTACTCATTTAACAAAAATATAATTCTAGTTAACCATCCTTGTGATAGACGATGCCAGAATTCTTGAAATTCGTTAGTAAACTAAAATGTGTTTGAGCTGTTTCTTCAGGATAGTCTAATCAGCATTACGAAATGGCTAATCTCCGAGAACGCTGCGCCTCTAAATTGTCATTTTGGCGGCATGATCTTAATATAAGATCAGTCTACAAGCTCAGTGAAATAAGATTTAAAGCAGGATTACAAACTTTGGCGTGCAGTCCCACGATACGATCATTTAAAGCTCCTTTAGTCATAACAAGCTAATTCTGGGGTATCCGAATTAAGACAGATAATATAAATGTCAATCGAAAACGAAAATATCTATACCTTGGCATGTCACAAATAGGCAGTTGGCACGATAATTGTTCAATACAGATGTTCATGTTAGAGCCATTTAGTTGTGTTTTCTGGCTAATGCGTCAATATCAAATGCGCAAAATATTCCCTGTCTAGAATTCACTCATACGACCATCTCTCAACATAATCGGATCTCTGAAAGTGTATTTATTTTGAACGAAAGTGTGATTTATAAACAAAATGAATTCGCCGTCATATAGTTAAACCATTACACAATAGAATGGGTCATGGGTGAGTATATCGGTAAAGTGTTAAAAGCTTCCAGTTGTATTTTGACAAGTTTATCAGCTGCCGTACTATCTAGACAATAAAAGTGATGGTATACTTCCAGGAAACACATTTGCAAAGTTAACATCAATATTTAAAAGAATACTGGTCGATTGGATATTACAATAAGATTGAGAGAATAAGGCATTCATATGTTTATTCTTATTATAAATATTTCCTAGTTTGGCCCTTACATCTCTCTAACTTAATATTCTTACTTCAAAGACTTCAATTTATTTTAGGAAAAAATATGGAATAACGCACATAAAATTTAAATTGTTTTTCCCGAAAGGATATAAAATATTATAACGCTTATTTGCACAAGTCGAAAGCATTCAACGTTTCACTCAGACGGGTTACTTTTGAATTAAACATTTCTAGTGTTCAGAAATATCTATACACAGTATGTTTTCATTTGTAAAATACATACATAACTTCAAGATCTTTTTGTCAAAGGATATGACTCAGATCAAAAGTTTTTGATAAGATTTGAACAATATATCTCAAATAAATGTATTCAATGTAGCGACGGGTGCTTTGCAATGAATGGCTAAAAGGTACACGATCGATAATATATATTTCTGATCCAAGTACTTTCCAATAACTGAATGATTAAAAGATTGGAATTTTTTGTTATAATAATTTATTGGGAAAAGACTGTATGCTTACATATAGAAGCTTTCAGGCTGAATTTAAAATGTAAAACTATTTCAACATCTAAATCGCCACTTTTCATCATCCGTAGATGCATGCCAATTAAGGGTTACATTAGGCTTTACAAACGTTGTTGTTAATTTCATGTTTTTAACTGTAGGATATCATACTCGTGATTTGGGTTTGTATGGAACATTATCAACCGTCATATGAACTTGAAATACAAGAAAGTCGTACAGATTATAGTTAGGATATTTTTTATTTAAGTAATCTACATATTCGTGGAAACGTTTGCAGAATAAAACATTAACTACTTAAGATTCTAATACGTTTTAATTGTATATGATAACTTTTAGTAACCCCAATTTTGTTACCACGGAAAATTTCTCTGTGATAGCTCTGAATAAAGAAGCTCATTTGCATAATTTAGAATCATATAATATGTGTATTAGTTGTCGCATTAGATGTTAGCCTTGTATATCCGTTAATAAAACCATGTAGGGTTATAATCCAAACTAAATATTACCCAACTAGGTCACTAAGAATACATGCATTTATGGTATTATTATTAGTAATAATATTATTATTATATTATTTGTATAATTATTATTAATTATATTATTATTATTAATTTTACTTAGATTTAAACGCTATAACAGCCTGCTATAATTTTGTTAAATGCATATTTCTTGATGCAGGATGATGTGGTCTTGGAATTATATTGTATTATAGAATGTGCTAACAAATTGACAAAAGAAATCAGAAATATTTAATCTAGCAGTAAATAGTGCCACACATTCCTACCATGTAAATAATACCTCTGAAGTCGTTGATATACCGTTAGCAACTGTACTTCGTCAAAAGATCAAATGCAAATTAAACGATACAAAAGAAGGGATACGGAGTTAAAAGTCCTAGACGTGAAATTGAGAAATGCTGGTTTTATTGCCCATTCAACCAAAAACATAGCATTTCTTTGAAATACATAGATCATGACTCAACGAAATATACCTTCTTAATTATGACACTTGTTACAAGAGCTGATGTACGTAGCTTTTCAACATCAATTCATTCTATATTTATTATTATTTTATATTGTATTAGGAGCCATTTTCGTTTTAATTACGTTGTTTACAGAATATAAAATGTTTGGATAAACTATCATTTTATGGGTAATTAGGTACTGTATGCGTAGTTTCATCCTTCTCGTCTGCTTTACAATAAAGGTCATCATAATCTGTTTTGTATTCTATCAAGTTTGTCATTTGACTACCCTAATGGATCATCAGCAAATTGAGATTTGTCATGCAAAGCAGCAATAAAGAGGAAGAGTATAAGCAGGCATTAAACATAGTATAGCAGATGGAACGAATGGATTCCTAAAACACGACCAATAAATTAGGAAAATATTCTCTTTAGCCTCAATTTGAAAGTCATTTTCAGATCTGATCAAAAGTAGAGTGACCGATCTGATGCGTTCCTGTTAACTCCCTTCTGCGAATTGAAGGAATTACGATTGCTAGAATGTGACATGATAAAATGCGAATTGAAGGAATTACGATTGCTAGAATGTGACATGATAAAATGCGAATTGAAGGAATTACGATTGCTAGAATGTGACATGATAAAATGCGACAAGTGATGCTGTGTAAGGAATTACGATTGCTAGAATGTGACATGATAAAATGCGAATTGAAGGAATTACGATTGCTAGAATGTGACATGATAAAATGCGAATTGAAGGAATTACGATTGCTAGAATGTGACATGATAAAATGCGACAAGTGATGCTGTGTAAGAATTGTATATCTTATGATACGATTAACATATTTCAGTATTACGAGAAAGATTTTACACACACACACACACACACACAAACACACACACACACACGTATATATAAGGAGATAGATAGATAGATAGATAGATAGATAGATAGATAGATAGATAGATAGATAGATAGATAGATAGATAGATAGATAGATAGATAGATAGATAGATAGATAGATAGATAGATATGTAGGTAGGTAGGTAGATAGGTAGGTAGATATATAGATAGATATATAGATAGATACATATATAGATAGACAGACAGATAGATAGATCGAGATATATTAATCGATCGATAAATAAACAACGCAGTTACGTAACGACAAAGGACAGAAGAAAAAGCAGACACTAAAGTTAAGTAAATATGAACTCTTTGATTGTTGCGTTTTTTCCTTCCTTTTGATTAAAGTATCACCTGAAGTGTTTGTACGTGCCTGGACTAGTGGTTGAGTTTCTTAGGATTAGAACATAATATAGAGGATGCAAAATGAACAAGATTATGTCAACATACAATGTTAATAGCAGCATAGCCAGACTTTGTAAAATGCAGCTAACATCAGTATGATTCGATCAACTAAACATCATACGAATTAGTATTGTTGTATCAAATGTAATCATTCTTTTTTTTTACATTTAACATCTTACATCTTCATGTGGATAAGTGTTTTCTATTCTCTCTTCGCAATTTATTAAATATAATGTGGAGACAATTTTGCAAACCATTAGTTTTTACTATCCTTTAAAAATACACTGTTAATAAAATGGAAAAGACTTTCAACATAATTTGAACTAAGCTCGTTTATACAAAATAAATCAAAGCTCTTATGCATACCTTGTGCTAATCTTTAAATTTTGTTTTAGTTAAATTTAGATTTTGAAGTTGCAAAATATATGCAGGGGATTAAAAGAAGCGAACGTATGCCAGTGAAAGTAAAAATTAATGAAATACATAACGATCAAGAACAACATATTCATCATTAATGAAGACAGATGAAAAAAGTGCTAAGGATTACAAAAACAAGAGAGTAATAAAAAAGGAAGATGGATCCATGTAGTGATAACTATGAAAACAAGAGGATTATTAAACAGCAAGATATATGTATATAGTGATAACGATGAAGAAACACATGGTCATCAACACGGAAGATGGATCCTTGTAGTGATAGCGGAGAACACGCTGATAAAACAGGAAGATACATCTATATAGTGACAACGATGAAGGAAAACAGGGTGATCAAAGAGGAAGATATATCCATATGGTGTTTAACCTGGAAATCAATGTTTACAAGGATTTCAAGAACCCAAATTAGAAAGTGTAAGCAAGAGTAAGAAGCTAAATTAGAAATTTATAGAAGTGCGACAGATAAAAACAACAAGTAACTCAATACAAATATATTAATTGATATAACACATGGTGGTGTTTCTAGTTATGGGGTTAGGGCATTCATAGAGACTTTATTAACAAGCTTTAGAATCTGATTAGCATCATCAAAAATACCTATCACGCATAATATCGATACAAGAAAGAACACTCACATCCATTTGTATCAATCACTTGATTACCACAATAACGATTTAGAATGTCCATTGAATGAATAAAATGTGGGAGCAACACCATATTGCAATATATCATGTAACAATTAATTAATATAATACCGATGGATATAGGGTGACTTTAATGTCGCGTTTACGATCTGAATATATTGACCAACAAACAAGGTTTTTGTATAGTATAATCTTTATGTTTATATCAGATTATTTGATAAGAACATATACTACAAAATGATTAAGTAACTTAATATAACAAATTCTAGTATTCTTGTTTTCTTCGTATCCGTCCGCCAGTATTCCTCAAATACTCTAGTACATTTCGTTACTGTACATATTCAGCATTCTTTTTTCAGTCATAATCTATCATTCATGTCTTCTTGATAATAGGTAGTCTATATTTTCCTCTCGTACGCTAGCACACGTTTGCAAAGAAGATATTACTCGACATTACTCGACATTGTTTTAAATACTTGTTCCTCTATATCCTCTATTGTTTCTTTAACATAATCTAGCTCGTCTTGTCCTTGATTGAGTCTAGAAGTCTTGTTTTATTCATATACTTAATTTCTTATACTCGGCCAAAGCATACAATACACGGCACGAATTAGATACTATGGGACGGAATGTGGAATCCATCTGTGAACGTTAGATAACCCACATATATTCGTGATGCATTCAGCACTACGGTAAAAAAGGTTATACAGTGTGTAACATATAATTTGGTCTTATTTCAATGTTGTAACCTGTTTAAATGTTTTATTATATGTAATATTTGTTTGAGGGTTTCTCCATCATTTCTCATATCTGTCTTTTTTTATAACGAACAGTTCCATTTGATTCACATTACAACGTGTAACAATCGCTTATGTTCATGGGTAGTATGTGTTATGTTCTAATTGATTTTGCCTCATGAGTATAAAAAAATGGATATTGTTTCCCGCAAACTTCGCCTTTGTGGCCAACACAGTGATGTATTACAATTCAAATATTTTTAAGAACATTTCGGATAAATTTATTGCTTCGTAAACTTTCCTTTTATGACTTTTTAGAACGTTCCAGTAAACAAATTGTAATATAAATACGTGGGTCGCACCTCTAGAGCCCTGATAATTTGGAGAAAAATGTTTTGAAAGTTTTAAAATTATAACCGTTTCAGCTTAGTTACCGCTGCTTTAGTGGATACATATCTGTATTTTTCTGAAATGTCATCAAGAGGTTGTTAACATCCGTCAGGTGCATTTTGCTATGTATGTTGCCTAGTAATTACGAAAACCGCAAAAGGGTACACCGTGGATGTATATGCTGTGTGAAACCTTCAAGGCATATTTCGACTTGTTTATCGGGTGTCTAAAAGAACACAGAGGTCCTCATTTCATCTGTGAGCATTGCAAAACAAGCATGGAATGCAAGATGGACAATTGCCGCTTGCAATATTTTGTTACAATTTTTTTAAAAGCGTTTAAAATTGTAAAGGTTATTAGTTTTTAAACGTTTTACAATTTTCAATGTTATTGTAAGCATATATCATATATTAAACATGTCGCGTGAATCTCGTACACATTAGACATTGGTGAAGCGAAAATATTGTTGTACGATGGTACAGAAAAGAAAAGAGAGCCATGAAGTTCTCTATCCCATGTTTTTGGCGGAAACCCACTGAAACATCAAACAACTGCTACCTCCGCATGTTAAACCCTTGCGAACGTCCGATTAGCATTTGTGCACCTGCTATAACGTATCCAGACCCTCCTTCATCCATCACCTTGGTGCCACATTGGCCTAAGCACCCCATATCCACTCCTCCACCTCCAGAGAGAGAGAGCACGCGTCTCTAGAAGAGAGCAGCAAGTCAGAGAACTAGGAAGGATTTATAGATCCCGATGACATTTTCAGTTATGGAGCTGAGGAGAAAACACCATACTACCCCGACAGAAAAGATCTCACCGATATGATCAGAGATCTTGACCTCATCAGTGCATCGCCGAGCATTTAATGTATTTGTTCAAATTGTTGAACTTGTTGTATAACAGTGTGCAAGTCACAGATCAGAGTCAGAATTGCCAGGCTTTTTCCAATATCTTTGCCAGTAAAGATCAGATCTGCTTCTGTCCCACTGTGACCAATCTATTCGAGGCAAACGCAATCGCATGTAACCGGAATGAGCGACGCCTCTTCATTGGCAGCTTATTCAAGACCATCATAGCCATGCTGCTCTCTTACTCTGGCTCACTTGGTGCACCTCAAAGTGACTTAACAACATCATCAACACCTTTTTCTTGACGCCTTTAAGTATAATGAATACGACTGAAAGGTCCTCAGAGATTTCCAAATAGTGGCATTCCTTATGGGTCTCCAATGCGGTTTCACCAAGTGTGATTTCTATATTTGCCTATGGGACAGCAGAGACACAAAGGCCCCTACTACAGGCGTGACTGGTCACAGTGGGCCGATTTATAATTTTATATACAGTGAGGAAGAAGTGGGACAGACTGGTATACCCCCCAGAAGCTGCTGTTGCCACCACTGCACATCAAACTGGACCTTTTTGAACAAGAGCTTTTGTACTGTCCTTAATTTGAAGAAGACAATTCCTGTTTTAATTTATTCATTATGGCAGAAACGTATTCTTTGATATTATGTGTGAACGAAGGCGGATCTTCTGGTGAGCTATTGTAAACATTTCGTCTCGGGATCGTGCAAACTTTGCTGTGCCATATTGACCTATCAGTCCCTAACCCTCCACCTCTATTTGCTACCCAGAGAAATCTCCGTATGATAAATAGAACCAAATTCATGCATGACATCCTAGAAAACCTAATAACATTCTTACCTCCAAAAGCGGAACAACTTGATAACTGTCTGCGTTCATTGCTTGAAAAACATGCCTCAGCTACCAAATACAGAATATCAATTAAAAAAAAGTGTTATCCATGGTATAGCAGTGTTAGAGACCAGTTTCGCACTGCTAAAAGACATCGCCAAAAAGCAGAGAGGCTTTGGCTTTCCACCTGACTCACTATTCATAAACAAATCAATGAAGCAGCTAAGAAGAACGTTACAAAAATAGTCCATATAGCCTCATTATCCCACTACAGTACTAAGATCACTACCTTCTCTCCTGTAGACCTTCCGGACCAATTTGCAAATTTCTTCCTTGACAAAGTACAAACCATTAGAGATTCGCTTGACAGCACAATTTCAACTGACTCGTCATCATCCAGTTATGATGCAGAATTTCAGCGACAACCATTAGGAGCATTGTAACCTGTTTCTATTGATTTAGTAAGGGGAATCGTGATGAAGAGTGCACCAAAGTCTTGTGAATATGATCTAATTCCGACATCACTGCTGATTTAATGCTTAGACCCAATATTGCCTTCACTAACGGATGCTATTAATATCTATCCCTCATCGGTGGAATTCCCATAATTTTTCAAAACTGTCATCGTAAAGCCTCTGCTGAAGAAACCAACACTTGACCATAACGATTTAAAGAACTACCGCCCAGTTTCTAATCTCCCATTCATATCAAAAATCTTAAAAAAGGTTGTTCTAACCCAACTTGTGTCTCATTTAAATTCAAACAGTCTTTTTAGCAATGTGCTCTCTGCATATCGCCCTTGTCACTCTTCTGAAAGTATTTAATGACATTCTCTCTGCTTTGGATAGTGGAAGATTACAGTCCTCACTCTCCTGGATTTATCTGCAGCATTTGACACAAAAGACCATGATATATTACTTTACTCCAGTATGTATTCGGCATTCATAATATAGCCTTACAGTGGTTCAAATCCTACTTAGTGAACAGGACACAAATTATATCTGCAAATGGAATACATTCCAGCCCAGTTGACGTATGTTGTGGTGTTCCACAGGGATATGTTTTAGGGCCTATTTTCTTCATTCTATACACTCAGCCGCTCTCAAGTGTCATAGAACATCACCCAGTGTCGCACCAATTGTACACTGATGACACCTAAATATACAAGTCTAGCCACCCAACTGAAGTTGATGCTACCATCCGTGGAGTTAAGATGTGCATTTATGATGTGAAATCATGGATGCCATGCAACGAGCTGCAGATGAATGATGATAAAACTGAGGCTATTCTGATCACAACACGAAGACTTTCTCATTTCCATCCTTTACTTCAGACAATAAACATCAGCAACACCAACATTAAATTCACACAGTCAGTGCAAAACCTAGGTATTACTCTAGACAGTTCTTTCACATTGCACCAACATGTCATGAACATATGCAAGGCTGCATATCTTGAATTGAGACGCATCAGTTCCATTGGTAATTATTTTTCAGTTGATGCCACTAAAACACTTGTGTGTTCATTAGTACTTTCAAGACTGGACTATTGTAACTCAGTTATGTCTGGTTCGTCACAATATTTACTCCAGAAACTTCAAAACGTTCAAAACACAGCTGGACGGATCATCTTTAGAGTACCTCGATGATAGCACACCTCACCACTGCTCTGTACCCTACACTGGCTATCAATTCGATACAGAATCAAACACAAAATGTTTTCTCTTTGCTATGTTTCACTGACAGACTCCAGTCCAACATACCTATCCAGCCTCACCCATGTGTATACACCTGCTTGATACAAGCTCTTCTTCTGACAATTGTATAATCATTGTTCCCACTGTTAAAATGAAGTCATATGGACAACGTTCTTTTGCATATCAGGGATCGGCGATGTTTAACGATTTTCCCATTGAAATTAGACACAAAGACACAGTGGTCCCATTTAAGAGTGCTCTTAAAACTCACCTGTTTCGACTGCAGGGACGAACATAGAGACCTAATAATGTTTTGTATCTTATATGTTTCAGCATGTTTTTATGTTTTAAGTGTCATTGTTTTTGTCATTTGTTTATCTATAGTGTAGTCATATCATTATAGATGGTGTAAAGCGCTTAGAGCTTCGAAAGATTAGGCGCTATACAAAGTCTTCATTATTATTATTTTATGTCAAAGTACAAATGTTTTAATTGAGTTATCTTAGGTATGGGCTTTATGGAGAGGCATGGAAAGGTGAAATATAAATAATTCTTCCTCCTGGCCAATTTCAAATGTAACCTCCGTACGTCGTACGCCTACCAGGACGTCACGTCCAAATTGATCAACATTATGCAGTGAGATATTGAGGATAATTTATAAATCTTATGACATTTATTCTCTGAGTATGGAAGGTTACCAATGATCATGAATTATACAGAGCAAGCAAACATCCTATTCAGCTGCACAGGATCTTCACGACTGGTACGTAAATTGTTAAAATAAACGTTTTACCACCCTACAAGTTAACCATCAATTTCTCTTTGATTCAGATATTCCTAACGTTCTTATATGTAGTTTTGATGAGGTAATTAACTGCGTATTTGCAGCCAGCTTTTATATTATATCTTATTTCCTACAAGATATACAATAAGTTCATTGCTCTGGGTGCCAATTTCGCCAGGATGACATGGGCGAACCTCTATAATCTCGTGTTAATTTACCAATCAGGCTATTGTATGGTACAATAGATTTCAAAATACATTCTTGCCATAAAATGTTACATTTTAAATTATAACGTTTAGAAACAACAATTTTTGTAAAGCGAACATAAACGAGAAATATATCACCGTTAGAGATCAACTAATTACAACTAGGAGACGGACCTTTAAAAAGTATCAGCATATCATATCCACATATCTGTATACATGTACTGATGATTCATAAGTCGTACTTTATTAAATGTCGCATTTGTAAGTTGATTTAATATAACACTAATAATCTGCTTTTGTTTTACTTTAACTACAGAACGATTAGATTGCATCATCTTCTTAAATAATAATATAATTAGTTAGAGGAATTAGAAGCACATAAGAAATCGGCAAACATTACTTAATCATTTTTACATACCATATCCAGAGAAAGATATGACATAATTGTGAAATAACGATAAAAAAAATGAAAGACTTATGTTAGTACAGTAATTGGTGAAATCAATTAAGTTATATAAATCCACAGTGATATTTTTTATTAATCTTAAATATCATTATGTACTTGAATTAATCTATTTGTCTGAATATCATTTTGTATTAGGCTCTTATCGAGTAAGTGTTACAGGTTGTTTGATTTGGAGACCTATTGCTGTGCAATTGTAAATTCGAAAACTCATCAATGCTTTCTTAACAATACATAGATATGATATTAGGAAACATTAACGGGAAATATTAATATAATAATTCAAGATACGTTGGAACATGTGTTGAATAACCTGTACTATCACGAGGTCATGTAAAGTTGTAATACAGGCCACCATATTACTTAACTGTGATCAATCAAAATAATATTTTAACAGCTAACATTACATCTTGGTATAAAAGATTAGAGAAAGGCATACATTTACTTAAACAGATAGCAATTTACATCATAATTTAGCATTGTTTCATTTTTAAGACTCATTGTCTATTTCTGTTATTTATCTTAACAAAGTAGTTTAAAATATTGAATTTATATTGAACTTTCTAACTGTATCATTCAAAGACAGATCTATTAAAATGTTAAAATGTGCAGAAACATGTTTATGAAGACAGCTGAGAACATGCGCCGGAATTAGTGGCAGGCATAATCCTGTTGGTGAGGTGGGGAAAAGCAAAGTTAAAGCTATGTAATTATAAACTGCAGACTTAATTTTCAAACGATCCTTGGGTTAATGCTGATGTCTTTACCCATATACTACCAACTCCAACCTGGCTGACATCCATGGCTAAAACATCCTCAATATTAAAGTATTTCATTCGATTACAAAGTAACTAACATATTTCATCATGTATAGTTTGCTTTGATTAACATAGCAAGTAATGTCATGATCTTTAACATTAAAATGCAAATTGTAAACATATTCTAAACAAGGATGTCGACATATTATTACGGATTGATGTATATGTTATGCGACACTATATTACACTATAATTTTCCAACATGTAAACTTTCAAATTTTGCATAGTTCTTTCAGGTATAGTCATTGCTGAGTTCCAGCAGAAAGTATACAGACTACTTTTTCTTCATTAAAATGGAGCTCTTTGAAAGATAACAAAAATGATAAATAATACATGCTACTTTGTCTTTATTGTAAACTGAAACATTCTAATATGTTCTATTAGAGTGCAGCTTATATAAATCCATCAAACGTAAGACATTATACATACCAGTTTGTCCTTATAACAAATGTATATATACCTCTTTTTCTTTAGTATACTGGAACGCATTTAAAATGGAAACGCATCAATAAATGTTTAAAGATTATCTGAAACGCATCAAAAACATGTTTTTTACGCCATTCCAGAAAGGACTGTTTCTTACACAAATACAAACAATTATGAGAATAAATTCAATATGACACAATATAAAACTTTGAATCGAATGATTTGTTGAAAAAGTATTTATTTAAACAAATAACGATTTTTTTTAACAAATGGTTGATAGAAAATGCAAAAAGGTCAGCATAATGTATATCTAGCAAGAGAAATATATAACATAAACCGAACCCAGACAAGAAGTACAAACCTTGTGGGGCCCCTAATGTGCCGAGTGGTTCAAATAGCTCACCGTTATGGATCACTGACATCTCACCTGAATGGGTTCGAGTCTCAGTTTGTGGGTATGTGATACGCTTCTCGTGGGTTGGTGGTTCTTACTGAGGTTTACCTGGGTTCTTCCTCACGATTGATACTGTTCATCAGGTATAGCCTATCTTGTGCTGCAAAATGGCGTTAAGCCATAAAGCAGCAGCAAACTATATAAATGCAAGTAAATTATACAAGCAAACTCAATCAGAGAAAACAATTTAAATCAGATAAATGAGAAAATGAAAAGTTAACGTCGATGAGATTATTGAAAAATACTAAATAACATTGGAAACCACGACGAATTATATATATTGTTTAAATTAAGAACATGGACATCTTACAACAAAACATCGTCGAATGACAGCGTATTAAAAGAACCTGTAAAATGCACCTCAGACAGGTCATGCCTTGTATGTTTTTTTCGTTGTTTTTTGTTGTGGTTTTTTTTTGCTAGTATATTGGACTCTGGTCTGATTCCGGCGATTGGCTTGATGGAGTAATCAGACCAATAAACTTATTACGATTTAGATCTGCTTTGGTACACGTTTTACATTTGTTCACAAAGAAACACTTCAAAAGAAACAATATTTTTCTAATGTTCTTAAAGATAACAATTCCTGATCTAGGCCAGGCTATTCAACTACAGATAATTCATTTGTTTTCACATAAGATAAATTTGTGCTTTTTTTCTAAACGAAACTATAAAGAAAAGTCAATGGGAAAATGTTTAAGATAATATCTAATAATGTATCAAACATTGAAATGTTGTGTGAGTCTTACTGGAGTGCACTCCGTTTTCTTTCCGTGTTGTACGGTGCAAGACGAGGCGAACATCTTCGGCTAATTATATTTGTGCGTGCTTTGCTTTTGTTGTTTTTGAAGGGTTCAACGACATTTTTCATCACATGAGAGGCTATACTGTACATAAGGCATGTAATAACGGTGGAGGAAAACCCTGGAAATAACTACCGACCCACGATAAGTTCTGGCAAACGTTCTTACATACCCACATCATAGGCCGAAAAAGAGACTCGCACCCACACAGAGGTAAGATGGCAATGATTCGTAACGGAGAGCGCTTTAGACCGCTCGGCCGCTCTGGGCACCGTGCATACTTTGGAATTTTAACTTCATCATTCAGCAGTGATGTTGCAATCGAATCAAGTTCACATGACTTTGGTGCACTCTTCATCACCATTGTCCGTAATAAATCCATAAATAAATGTTCAAATGCACTAACGGTTGTTGCAGAAATTCTGTTTCGCAACTGTATGTTGACGAGTCAATTGAGATAGCGATGTGAAGCCAATCTTTAATGGTTTGTATATTGTCACGGAAGAAATTTGCAAACAGGTCCGAAAGGTCTACTGGAGATAAGGTGCTTGGAAGTGGTTAACATTTATTACGTGACATTATTTTGCTTGTATTCTGGAGCTCTTTGCATCTGGAACTCTCCGTGATCTTAGTACTGTATTGATATAATTGGGCTAAGCATTTCCAACATAATTTCAATGAAGATTTTTTAAAACAATAATCAAAGCGATAGAAATCGAGTAATACCTTTACAATTACAAAAAAAATCATACTTTTAGTATGATAAATATAGATCGACAATTGGCGATAACCTACTATAAATATTTACTGTATTTAAATACTTCGGTGTTATTTTCTTTCTAGAAATCAAACCTTTCAAAGGTATATTACAACGTTGATCAAGTGTTATGTGTTTAGGCTCGAATAAACAGTAATATAGAAAGAGTGAAAATAACAAGCTTGTAAAACTTAATAAACAATTTATTGAGCACAAATATTTTCCAGAAAAGAAAAATAAACTTACGGTTTTAAGAATCAGTTCCAAAATTAATCCAAAAATAATTCAAAATATTATCCACCAGAGAAATTGGAAAAGTTCTGGTAATAAAATGTTCAAATAATTCCAAGTTCGAATCCCAGCGAAGTATCCAAGATGAAAGACGATGCCACGTGATGCAGTCAGTTCTTGGTAAAAACAATTCTATGAGCACAATTGTTTTCCAGATAAATAACAAAATAAATCCTCTTGATCCAAACGAATTGAAATACTTTCCAATACAAGGTAATTTAAAATAACTCAAAACGACACAACCTAATATTCTAACAGCCCAAGTTCCACTAAATAGTTCGCTCCAAAACATAATTTATATACCTGCTTTTACGTAAACAAGGAAGGGGTCACATGATCTTCTAGAATCTTTTAGAACAAATAGCGTTCACAAAATCACGTACACACCGTACGACCCAACTAAAAATAGAAAGATGTTTATAACAAAGCTCCATAATGTCCTTGGAATCAACCAATCATTTTAAAAGCTTGTTTACAACTCTGAAGCAAGGTCAGAAATGAGGTCAACACCTGGTGTTTATTCTGAAGAGTACATGTCATCCCACTTTCTAAAAATAATATCACCCAATGAATGAATCTAAAATTTAAAATTTCAAATTTGAATCAGACAAACAAACAACACAATTAATGATTTCAATCAAATATACGTATCACAGGCAATACAATCCATCATCTGCTTTACTGAAAATAAGATAAGTCAATTTTCCCATTGCAACTGCATCATTTTGATCATATATTACAAATGTTGCGTGTACAAACGTTTGGGGATTTGACAGATTTGAACCTTTTGAAAACTTGTATACCGAATGTTAAAAAACATCATAAAGTTGGAGCAAAGTGCTTTATGTATGTGCTTTCTTCAGAACTAGGAAGGAAACCAATTGAAATAATTGACATATCGGGAATGATATGATTTGCTATGTTCGTTATCAGTGGTAAACGAAGCAAAATATTAGACCCATTTGTTGCATTCTCATATGCACCTATGTGTGGCTTGGGATTTTAGTTTATTTATAACATTTACGTTCTCTTCTATTCTGTCAATAATATTCACTTACATTAAACGTGACAGAAGTATATTCCTGACATGAATACCCAACCAATTACAGTTGAAACAAACACATCGAGACATAAACAATAATCTTTTAAAAATAGTTTTGGGCAAAACAGAAAAAGCATACAATGGGGCAAAGATATAAACGCTACTTTCATTTATATATTTTAACGATCGAAAAGTAGTGAAATGTAAATCATATGATGATATGTTATGTATATTTTGATTTGCTATGTGGGCTTGACGTTCGTCTGTAATTTGGAGTAGGAGTGCGGGCTTGCATTACTAACTTCATGTTAGAAAAGACGTTCACTTGTATTTGAGTTCGAGATATTGTGTATGTCGCAAAGAAATGCAATACGTTTTCTGGCACGTTTATAATTTAATCAATTCATGTATCATCTTAATGGTGTAGGAAATTCCATTTCTAGCCTTTGCTTTTAACAACATATTTTAGTTGTACTCTGTAATAATTTGATATAAATTATTTATCGAAACTATAAAATTCAATTACAAATGCTTATTACAATTTAAATAAACTGTTTCTGTCTGGTGTTTTAGGATGCATTAAAAATGTCTGGATTATACCATTGTGTTTCATTGTTACATTTGGTATATCGGTATATTCTAGACTAGTGTTACATTTGGGATATCGGTATTTTCTAGACTATTGTTACATTTGGTATATCGGTGTATTCTAGACTAGTGCTACATTTGGTATATAGGTATATTCTAGACTATTGTTACATTTGGTATATCGGTGTATTCTAGACTATTGTTACATTTGGTATATCGGTATATTCTAGACTAGTGTTACATTTGGTATATCGGTGTATTCTAGACTATTGTTACATTTGGTATATCGGTGTATTCTAGACTATTGTTACATTTGGTATATCGGTATATTCTAGACTATTGTTGCTTTAGCACAGTCAACCCTGGAATCCAGTGGAAACACTTTATGCCTTTGGACATGTGATCTAACCTTTGGATTATTAAGCATTTATTTGACAATACTGTAAGTTTCTCTTAAACCTTTACTTTGTAACATTGAGAAAATAATTTGTTCGTTGTACTAAATTAATTGTCTTCGCATCTTATTTTACTTCTTTGAAGACAATTGAGCCAGAAAATACAGATTAATTCCCCACATACTACGAAACAAAATCAGCATTGAATATAGATGGATCTGAATAAGTCATAGGACTAGAATCTCGAAGTATTTCGCTGAATAAGAAACAAGCAAACTGATAGTTATACCTTCTATCGGGTCTAAAGCGCTGTAGTTATGTGAGTAAGCTTACCAGTAGCTTCTCGTGGGTAGGTGGTTCTTTCCGGGTTATTTTCCCGGTTCTTCCTCCACCAATAGTATTGACCGCCATGTATAACCTATCGTGTGCTGAAAAATGGCATTAAACCCTAAAAACAACAACATGTCTTCTAACCTTTCCATGCATTTATTAATGCGTAAAGGCCATCGGATTTTTGATTCCGATGAGTGCATGTTAACGTACTTAGTTATCATAAGACTGATACAAGAGGAGAGCCTAAATATAAAATATATTTTAAAACCTATGATCTCAAATATTCATCTAATTTTGGAACTTGTATTTTCTTATTCTGACTTCTTAAAGGGAGGCGACATTACGTGGACACATTAGTGCGTGGAATTGCCTTTATGTCAGACAAGACGGCTTGCTCAATAATGACCACTATTAAAAGAGAGCAAACTGAACAGTAAAATATACATGTTATGGAAATGATGTGATGGTTCAAGGAATGGATGTGAGCTCAATACAAGAAATGGAGCCATCAAATTAATCAAATATAATACGTTACGTATGTTTGATGTAAGTCATTTATATTTTTTTTTGTTTGTTTGTAAGATTTAAATTTGGCATTTTAAGTTTTAAGATTAGTTCATTGAAGGGTGGGTGATCTCTACTTTACAGAGTAAACACCAGGTGCTGACCTCATTTCTGACCTGGTTTCAGAGTTGTAAACAAGCTTTTAAAATGATTGGTTGTTTCCAAGGACAATATTGGAGTTTTGTATAAACATCTATCTATTTTAGTTGGGTCATACGCTGTTTACGTGATTTCTTGAACGTAAAATTGTTCTGAGAGATTCTAGAAGATCGTGACCCCTTTCTTGTTTACGTAAAAACAGGTATATAAACTATGTTTTGGAGCGAGTTATTCAGTAGAAGAACTTTGTTTTTAGAATATTAAGTTGTGTCTTTTTGAGTTCTTATAAATTACCTTGTACTGGAAATTGTGTTTGGATAAAGAGGAATTATTTTGCTATTTATGTTGAAAAGAATTGTGCTCATAGAGATTTTATTAACAGGAATTGACTTTATCAATTGACATCGTCTTCCATTTTGGATACTTCGCTGGAATTCAAACTTAGAATTTTTTGGACATTTTAGTACCAGGACTTTTGCAATTTCTTTAGTGGATAATATTTTGAATTATATTTGGATTGATTTTGGAATTGATTCTAAAAACAGTAAGTTTATTTTTCTTTTCTGAAAAATATTTGTACTCAATAAATTGTTTATTAAGTTTTACAAGCTTGTTATTTTCACTCTTTCTATGTTACTGTTTATTCGAGCCTAAGCACGTAACAAGTAGCTCTCTCCATCCAAAACAACCACCAACTTATTCTGACGGAAAGGTATGGTGACATTTTATACGATATAATAATACCAAATACATTTCTGATGATGCTTGCTGTTAGAGTATCGATCGTATTAGCCTAGAATAAAATTTACAATATCGCCAGTTATAATATTGGTCAGATATCTGCAGGCAGCAAGTTATCAAAATAAATTATTTTTGTCCAGGTGTTTAATATTTTGCAATATTTTAGTTCAAAGACAGGACTACAAATAAAAAATAAGATTCTAAACATGTAATGGCGTGTATTAAAACAATGCAAAGAGAAACAAAGTCATATATTGATATATTAGTATAAATAAATGAAATTATTTCAAATAAGCCTCGGGACTAATCTTAACATCGCGTTACTCATACATACAGATCGACAAGTTCTAAAACATTGTGCAATCATAATGCATTAAAACTGATGTTACTGCAGAGTAAAGTAAATCATCGTCCTAACACAATAAGGAAATGATTACTTCCAAATGCACAAAACGACTGTAAAATGAAGGTCAATTTTTAAGTATTCAGAACTTCTGGATTAAAAGCAATACAAATGTAAAATAAATGGCAACACAACAAATATAACACAATACCTTTATAAATATTCAGAAAAACTAATAATGTTTCATGAGATATAAACTACTTTAAACCAACCACAGATGATCGGATATAGATAGAAAAGAATAGCTATGAGTTTGGATATAACATATGTTATCCATAATTGTCAGTTGTACCGCCAGATACAATGAACAGCAAGTCTTGTCCCCATTCTCAACAATATATCACAAGTTATATATAAAGTGTCTTGAGAAAAAGCATTCGAATCGGTCAAGAATCGACTATATTTGTCGGTGAGGCATGTGGATAATACCTTGACTGAACTACACGAGAGTCATGTATATTACTACTCTGATCATCGTAGCTCATTTGGCTGATATATTAAATTCGCTTCTAAAAATTATTAAATATCAAAGTACCGTATTGTGTGTAAATGATGATGGATCAACCAAACTCACTGTTTTTAGAAAACCAACCCACACTGACCAGTATCTTAACGTTTCATTTCATTCACTAGCTGCAACGCAAAATAGATCAGTGGTGATGTCGTTAACTAACACAGCTAACATATTAGTCACATAAGAGTCGGACCAAATAAAAGACGAATTCCATGTGAAAGCTGCATTAAGGGTAAATGTCTATCCAGAATGGCTCTGTAAAAGCCAGCAAAGAGAAATAACACCAAACAAACACAGGAGTTGCCATGGCTATGCTAACATCGGTATATCCGTGGTAATCAGCCCTACCTAGAGTACTGAGACAATATGAGATCAGCACATATCACAAGCCATGCAACTGTTGAATACGAGAACTTACACTTATGAATAATAAAATACATTTCTGAGAAACGTAGTATAGCTTATTATATCAAATGTGATTCTTGCGAGAAAGATTACATCGGGGAAAGAATAGAATGTTACAAACACATCCGTACAGAGACATCGGTCATATATATATATATATATATATATATATATATATATATATATATATATATATATATATATATATATATATATATATATATATATATATACTATAACAATATTGGACATTTCAACGTTTCCAATAAGACCAAGGTTATGAAATCATGGTCAACATATGGAACAGGAAGGTGAACAACAAGACGATTGAAATAAGACAAGCGATTCCAAAACAAAACAGGGCCGATGGATTCTATCTATCTACACCAGTTTATCGTATCACGTGACCATTGTAGGTCACTTGATCAGCGTTAGTCGGTGATGATTTCAACGAGATATTGCCAAACATTTCCAAATAGTAAGATACGTAAGCTCTGAATATGGGACACCAGTAACAATCTTGCAATAGTGGTTATTGTCCAAACAAACTTAAATTAGTTATCTGAGCTAGTACATCTACTTTCTTATCGTTTTGTTCATCTTTAGTTTCGCAAATTAAAATTAAAAAGAGATTTGATACTTTTTTGTATGAATGTTATTTGCTAAAGTACGTTTGCTAGGTGAGGATTGGATGATGGAATTAAAGCAAATAAAAATATGTTGTTTTTGTGGCTCAGCAGTAATAACATGTGTCTGTAATACTAATAAATTGTATTTTGTTTAAATAATGTATTTGTCTTAACAATTCAAACACTAGGGGACTTTGTATTTTTGTGGCTCAGCAGTAATAACATGTGTCTGTAATACTAATAAATTGTATTTTGTTTAAATAATGTATTTGTCTTAACAATTCAAACACTAGGGGACTTTGTATAACCGTATATTATCATTCCAAATAGCATCTGAGTTGTTACAAATATAGATACAGAGTAAGAATTTCAAAGTCTATATTGGCCGTAATGTTAATGGTTGATGAATGGAATGTATTTATTCAATAAAGTAGCTAACCGTTAATTGAAAAGAAATATATCTTGACCGTTAAAGTATTTTGGTTATATGATCAATTTAAATCTTAGAGATGAAATTACACAATCTGGATAGAATATATTTACAACACTGTGTGTAAACAAGTCCTTCAACGCAAATATTCTGGACGTGGCCTAGATCTACACTGACAGTAAAGTCAATGTCTGATACAAAAAAATAACTACCTACGTCAATTGCGCGTCAATTAGAAGATAAGTAAATATATGCCTAGATGAATGTAAATTAAATACACACACATACATCAACAGTAACAATTTACAACAATTTAGATATATGATACTGCAAATTTTTAAAGTGCTTTGTATTCCACATTTATGGAAGTATGAACCTTTAATTGTCATAACAAAAAGTTATGAGGCATTCTTAAATATAAACAACGTCATTGACGACAAAAATACGAATTACTGATAGCAAATGGTTGTTATAATTGGGTAAACATGACAAATGTATGAATTTAGGTTGCTATATTGTCGTATTTCTATCAAGACATCACATATCCATACATTTATCATCTTCTGTGCGTAATCATATCAGCACATCGCTCTCTTTAACTCGTTATGTTGACGTAAACGGATATAACACACGCAATCAACATAACTCTTTCGCGACTAAAAGATATTAATACTCTTGTAAATGAATTACCTAACAATTTACGTAAATCTAATCTGACACGGCAGTACAAACATGTAGAAGCAGGTAAGAGAAGTTATGAGATATGACTCGTTTTAGTGTGACGGATGTTACAACTGCATCTAAAATGTTATACTGACATTAGATGAAATTTCTCTTCACTTTGAACTTTGTAGGGTCATAATACTTGATTAAGCATCTGTAATGTACACTGCAGTTCACTCCGATACACAACAGAGGTCTTGAAGATAATCAATCATTTTAAAATAATTAACTTAAAAAGAATGCGAGAAAAAGCGGCTATGATTGATGAATCTCAGCTTGAGAGCAGTGGTATTCATCCGAATCTGAACTGATGATACCACTTATCAAATCATACTCTAATTATTCAGATTTCAAGACTCCCTCTTCATAATTCATCTTCGTTTGGAAAATTACAGCTGACGAAAGAAGTATAATGCTTCGCATTTGATTACAACTGAAGAAAACGATCTGTATTTAAAAGCATGATTTACAGTTTTGCACGGTGTTTGGAACCTCTTTTGTTGATCTGCTTAATCTCAGTTATCAAAATGATTCGATGGAAAACAATGGCCTACCTTGAACCGACAATGAAACATCACTTATTTAATTAGCATTCTTCTCACGCTCAATATATGTTTTGAAATGTGGGATGGGGAAATTGAACAATCACACTTTTAACAAATTCTTGTATCCTCCTCGCACCGATGCGTAACTGTTACCAAAGGTTTGTCATTGTATCCATTCCTATATGAGGTAATCTGTTTATTGGATCATAATGAGGTGTAAACGTATTATTTTGTGCTCGTTTTGCTTAACAAATATACATGTAAAATGTGTTACCATCGAACATACTTATCAATGGTGCATTATGTACCCTGAATCTTTAAATATGTTTACGTGACTCATCGTTTTTCATCTAACATGCCCGTATCATTTCATTAAAGAAACATGGGTCTCTGTTTACTGTTAAGTTGCAAAAATATTTTATGAGGATATAACCCAACGATTTGACGCTTTCGTTTCGTCTTTCTGAAATATTTGGTGGTTATTGATCAATGGATACTGTGTAACGTGTTGACTATGATCTAATGTTGGCTATACATACTGTATGAGCATACTCGATGACATAGTTAGTACAGATGATACATTATGAGAATATATTCTAATCTGTTCTATTCTACAATTGTCCAAATGTAGCATACCTATCAGTCCTCTATATTATATCCTATAGAGATAGTGAATTCATTTTGTACAAGAATTACAACTTGTCCAATCCATATATAATTCTTTTCAATATGTACACGAGAAGCATGGCCATTGTACGAAAACCATATTTTAAATCTCAAATTGAAATAAGAAAAACTCACACAAAGAACGAAATGGCTATTTAAATTAAACTTGCGTCATCCTTGCGTACCGTCTGCTGATCCCAGCCAATGAGACAATTATTAATTGATGCCTAGCGATGATGCATACAAACCATTATATGTTATTTAGCAAAATATGAGTGGTCCAACCACAAATAAAGTTTACAATAACTAAACAACTAGTTTTCCTTTTCCAAAAATATGAGATATCCTACTTTCAATAAATGTAAAAATGTATTTTAATTATCTCTTACACATTATAATAAAATGGAGTAGTTCAGTGTTAATGGGCGAGGCTCAAAACAAATGTGGTAATATTTCTTATATAAATGCCGTCGTAAAGTTGTTAGATGTTTGTTTATTTTAAAGTATTCGGACTTCATTATATGAAAACTGTTTCCGTATTATTCTTTCTGTATGTTATGTAAGTATTGGGAAAAATAACATTTTAAAGATGGCAGAATAAGAGAAATTCAGAGCATTAGGACGTTTCTCATAAATACTCTCTCTGACATCGAACGAATTTAATAAATAATTTATAATATTATGTTTTCCAATTATGACTGATATATTTAACGCGTTGAAAATATCATTTATGATATAAAGAAAAAGTTTAATTTCCTACTTTCAGACATGCCTGATATATTCAAGGAATTGAAAATAACGTGTCGTTTTTCTAGGGTTTAAAGGCGTAAATTCCTTACGAATGACACCCAATCAGAACAGTTTGCAAACACATTTCCAATAGGCAAACAGTAAACAATAACGCTCTTACAGAGATTTACGCGATTGCGTCCTAGCTGTATGTTTCGATATTCTTTTTTAAGCTTATTGGGCAATCGAAACCCACTAAGTGCGATATTACCAATTGAATAACGTAACATTTATAACTGTTTGAGATCAAATTTATATTTCTCAAAACCCACTCGTGGTAAATGCCTCTCAGTGGAGAACAACATTTGAAAACTTGTCGTTTTATCCAATTTTGTTTGAACCATATGGTTTCAATGCCGCACATTTCGAAAAAACGCTAATTCCACCAATGCGTGATCCAAAGTCAAGTATGGAAAACGAACGAAATTCATTCAATAGAAAATGTACTATAAATGTATGTTACAAATAGGATAAAGTTTGTCAATTCAAATAGAACTTTTGATTGGCAACCAGCCAATACCCCCCCCCCCCCTCTCTCTCTCTCTCTCTCTCTCTCTCTCTCTCTCTCTCTCTCTCTCTCTCTCTGTATACATATATACACAGACAGAGACAGAGAAACATAGAGAGATAGAGAAACAGACAGACAAACAGACACATATTTGCTGTGCTCTAAAATACAAAGAATATAACTGTATCGTGTAATAAATATTATATTAACAATATGATGGTTGCAGTGATAACTCTTGTTTCGTTTACAAGGTAATGACGTTCATTAATCGAAGCAAAGTTATACATTGAAAACAACTTCCAGATAAACGGCAACATTTGTTTATCTCTGTCTTACATCAGCAACCTCTGCACATGGCCACAAGGTCATATCCCGAAAGTGAATTTGAAACTTATTTTGCAGAGACGAAACTTAGTAACAGATAGACACAAACGTTTGTAAACAGCGGGGACTTAATAAGAAAAGTTTCTTACATTTTGAACTAAAGCATAGTATTCCACAGTGGTCCAAAAAGAAAGAAAGACAAAAACAAAAACAAAAGTGACACGCTTATGCCACTATTTATGGAATTATGTATGACTTGTCTTTATGATTTGCATTTTCATTTGGTCTCCGTTGAATATCTATGGACTTCTGTAATGGAAATTAACTCAACGTCTGCATTATAGCCTATTTTGCAAGCAACTACTGACTGGACGTGTTAGGTTGAACGTGTTAAAGACTCCATTACAACTGATGCTAAGTAAAACAGTTTTCCTAATTTGCGTTCAGTCATGATCGCAAAAAGTCTTTACATTTTCATTACAAGGAACAGAGATGGTTAGTCTTGTAACCTATGATTTGGATTATCTCTGTTGTATAGAAAAGTGTTTTTGGTAGACATTCAGATTGCTCAAAGTAAGTTGTTTACATTTTGTTGAATGGGTTATTGTTTGAAGGTCTAAACTGTGTGGACAATAGCTTTCAAACTTTTAGATGTCTTGATTATGATCATCCGTCACAATTCCTATACATGCCACTACTCTCTAAGACCTTTTATGCTGATGATTAATGTGTGATGATTGCGAAGTTTATACAGATGAAATAGTCTGTTTTCAAAGAGGAAATAAGCACTATCCAAAAATAACAAACGCTGAAGATAGCGAAACGATAAGCAATGCTTTCTCGTTGTGTATTTAAAAATGAGGAAGCGTGAATGCTATTCATATTGGGCGTCAAGACCTGTAATGTAAATCAATAACACTATTCTCGAATCTCTTGACATCCGTATGGAAAAAGTTTACTGGATGCCACACATCATGTACAGGAAACGTATTAACTTACAGTGAATAAGAATTTAGTAAAATATTCCAGTTTATATCATCTCAAATTTATTGAAAACGTTACTTATTTACAAAGTTATCATTACTCATGATGAATTGATTTTGCACCTTCGAGAGAAAAAGCAAATTATTAGCAAAGAATTGTTTTGTTGAAGAAATATAGCATTCGAGTTATGTCTTTGCCCAAGTAATAACTTTTGTGAAACCATTTGTAACTGAAGTTAATGCAGTTAAAATCAAAATAGAAAAGATCGATCACGTTTAAATAAAATTTAAATATAACCAGTCTGACATTTCAAATGGAGAGAGAGAAAGAGAGAGAGAGAGAGAGAGACAGAGAGAGAGAGAGAGAGAGAGAGAGAAGAGAGAGAGAGAGAGAGAGAGAGAGAGAGAGAGAGAGAGAGAGAGAGAGAGAGAGAGAGAGAGAGAGAGAGAATTAAGTCCCTCGGTAGAGAGAGTAATATCTGATGCAGAAGGAAACACGGCAGTTGGTGGGTTATTTCTGATAGGGAGGGAAACATGGTGGTAGCTTAAAGCAAGTTCATGATATAAAGTGAATACGACGTCAGTTTGAGTAAAATACCTCATCCTGGGGAAAAAGCGATCTTTGTTGAGGGAAAATGGTTGATATAGAGGGATAGATGAAAAACGTTTAAGGAAACACAATGGAAGGTTGAAGAGAAATGCATGATATGGAGAAACTGTGAATGAAAATACCTGAGAGAAACGCAAACATGACGGTGATTGAAGGAAATTATCTAGTATAGATGGAAACAATTGCAGTGAAAATAAATTACTGCTACAAAGGGAAAAACGATGACAGCGGGAGTAAAATTGCCGATCTAGAGGGAAACTCTGGCTGGTAGATGCAAATGTCAGATACAAAGGGAAACACGAAATCAGTTTAAGATAAAAGCCGGAAACCTATGAAAACACGATGGCACCTCAACCGTGATGATTTTTCTCGAGCAGTCCATCACGCCATACCAAAGTAATGTTTATTCTGCTTGATTCAAGTCGCGTTACTGTGTGTGTGTGTGTGTGTGTGTGTGTGTGTGTGTGTGTGTGTGTGTGTGTGTGTTTGTGAGCGAGTGAGGGGGAGAAAAAAAGGAGAGAGAGAGAGAGAGAGAGAGAGAGAGAGAGAGAGAGATTGAGAGAGAAATGCAGAGAATGATTGAGATATATAGAGGGAGGGAAATATGAGAAAATATGCATGGAGTTTGAAGTAAGGTGACTATTTGTAAACATTTAGTTGTGATAACTTTTGTATAATGATGGAAAACAGTGAAGCGTTAATAATTATCAAACGCTTTTTGTGCATGTACAAACATCTTAATTGCAAACATGACAAGAGGCAATCACTGGCTGCTATTAGCGACAATTCGTCTAAATTCAATACAATTAAAATCAAGCTTCCTTTATAAACATTACTTGTATACTACAATGATTACTAAACACGAAGTGTTTGCTCGACGTATAGCATTATTGCACTGTTTTTCATGTCTAATATCGACTCAGTATGTCTAAAATAGGTTTTCTGTGTACAGGTCTGAAGTTAATGAATCAGGAAGCACTTACATGGTTTAGTTTGGTTTTGTAGGATTTGTTGGATGTATTGCCATTGTTATACATTTCTGTCTGATTGAGGAAAAATGGGAAGACTACAAAATAATTATCGATTGACTAGACGATAATGGCATGAATTCTCACATACTTTCATTAGTGAAAGCATGACTTGAACTCTAACGGAAAACGGTGATAATAACAAGTAATCTGTTATTGTACGAGTTAACGCTACACAAAAAAAAATGTATTGTAGTAAAATACAGACCTTTTCCATTATTTCTAACTTACAATCAAGTATGTTGACAGGTATACAAACACAATCCAAGTTTGTTGATAGGCATACAAATATGTATGTTTTCCTTCAGATTAATAGAAATTAGACTAAACATAAGCCAAATTCTAAATTAACATAATAAGCCCAATAGCATACATTTGAAATTATCTTTGACGGAACAATGTTAACCTAGGATCCGAGAAACCGCATGTGTCATCTCCATATTCAGAACAGGTAATATGTTTCACAGTAAATTTTGTAAGCTAACGAATCTCACAAGTATTCATTCCAGAATATATTGATAGTGATTCAGACATTTGTTTAGTTTTGAAGAGCAAGAAGAACATGTGCGTGCGTGCTTCTTGAGCAGGTTGGGAATAATGGACCTTTTCATAAATTGAGAACGTGTTTGATTAGATACCTCTCTTTAAAATGATGATGCGAAAGCTATCTTTCCGAGCAGCAGAGAGGGTGAATCCTACAACGTTTTTAGACAAAATTTGATTGAAATCCTAAAACGAGCCGTCCTATAATCTCATTTCAACCAAAAAAAGGGCGAATCCTACAACGTTTTCAGACAAAAAAAATTGATTGAATCCTTAAAACGATCCGTAGGATTTCGTTGAAATCTACGAAATCTCATTTTAACTAAAAAAATGAAAACGAAGATTTTTACGATTTTTTAATCAATTTTGGTCGCAACTTGTTGTCATCCACCCTCTCTGCTGCTTAGTGATTTCATCACTGGGTTAACGAAAAATAATAAATGATTTGATCCAGTCTTTATGATGAAAGTCCTTAGGACGAAAATCATTTAGGATCTCACAAACAAACTAATCACTAACACCTCTTCTTGTAAATCAATCAGATTATTTGACTGGTCGGTGAGTTTGAAATTAATTCTGGTTAATGAATTATTATGGCATCGCATGTAGACAGGATTAATTGGGTTTTCAATAATTAGGTATCCTGGAGGAGCTGTTGGTGCAAATGAATAGAGAATATATCCTTGCTGAGCTTGATTTGATTGCTCTAGATTAATTTGATAGCTTCCTTCGATAACATCACATACTAAATTGAGCGCAATCACCGATGAAATATTCACGTTGAACGGAGCGATATGCCTGCCGCCACCATCTGGGTCATTATTGTGTTTGAGGATTTTTATTTCCCCTGATGCTGTTTTTTTCCATGCATCATGAATTATTTTAAAACCAACATCGATGGTGTCACTGAGAAGTTTTTTTAGTTCTGGTACGTTATATCCTGGTAGTTTGAATGTGGGGATATCTTCAACGCGGATTTCATAGTCTAATGCAAATTCTGTTCTCGATTTTGGGTTATCTTCATCTAATATATCCTGAATAATTTTTTGGTTAAATGTTTCCATATCGTCGATAATTTTATTGCATGTTTCTACGACGCTGATAAATTCATCTCGGGTGAGAGAACCGGATTTAAGAGATATTAACAACAGTGAAAAATCATTATTCATCGCTGTGAAATTTTTAACGATTTCAGGTTTTTTAGCAAAAGCATACTCTGGCAATGATCTACCATCCGCCCTTTTTGGGAATATGAAACCAAAAAAATCTAAAGTGTTTTCGTGCTCTTTATAACTCTTTATTGGATTATCAGGTTTTATTCTGTCGGTGATATAATCAGTTTTTTGTGGTTCTGGTAAATCAACGGTTTTTCCCCCTGGTGGTAATTCAGGCCATCCTAATACGGTTCTAATAGAACTCTGATAGATATCTACGACGTATCCTTCTGTACTTATCTCAATTGCGGATGATAGCGTCGGTTCATGAACTGTTATAGCGATTTTTGATTCTTTTCCAGTAATCGATTTTATTCTACGCGCGAATTCATCATTGATTTGTTCGATTTGGTATGACCCTGTTGGTATCGAAACAACTTTCCAGTCTGGGGTTCCGTCGGGTTTATTCTCATTTGCAAACACTAAAGAATTATTGGGTTGTTGACCACCAAATGATTTTGATCTGATATTAGGCCAACTGTGATACACTCGTAGTTTTGCTAGCGCTATCTCCTTCACTGGGACCGGAGAGGGGAAATTCACACTGAATTCTGGATTCGTTGATGTTATTGATATCATGCTTGTTTGTACTGGGTTCGTGTTCTCCACTATTCGTTGAAGTAATTCCTGCGGTGTCGTCATTGTTATTATACTCATGTTGTATTTCTAATTTTGGTATCGAGGAATCATAAATACTGACCATCACTGAGAACTCACAATCTGGTAATGTTGATATTATTGAGATCATTTTGTTTTTTGGGTTCGTGTTTTCTAATTCCATCGATGTTGTCATTGTTATTATATTCATGTTGTCGCTCTAATTTCGATATCGCGGAATCAAAAATACTGACCATCGCTGAGAATTCACTATCTGATATAATCGTATTATCGAGTGACGACGATATCATCAATGATAACTGCGAATATGCGGTTGATGCAATATGAAATTGAAGTAAGTAATTCTGCAGTTTGCGTTGGCTGCATGATGATATCCTTTTTGCTATCCCGGTTGATATACCCCCGATTGTAGCCACCGCAGAAATGCAAATTGGAACTACGACCGGGGCAATCATTGTAACCGATGCAAGTATTATTCCGGCGCCAGTGAGAATGCTTGACACCGAGTACATAATAACATCAATTGCGGTGATTCTTCGTCGGTATTTTTTTATTTTTATTTGATACTCCTCAGTGAGGGTTTTGAGTCTATTTTGAAATTCTCTGACCTGATCATAGCGACATTGCGTTGATGAAATCATTGTTATTTTAAAAAAGCTAGCGTTTTCAATTGTGAAATCCGAACGATTTAGTTATTTACTTAAATCCGCTACGAATTCCACATACCATGTTACTGGTGTCCCAACCAAACTTTTATCAGTAGCTGTTATAGTGAACTTTTCAGTTGTATCCTTGTCGATGATCGTTGAAATCGTATTATTAACCCCGGATGAACTCAACGATGAAATATTAAATTGAGCCGTTGTCACCAGTGTTAATCGATAAATACCTTTAACGGTTGCAGTGATATCTAATTTGTTGTCTGTAGGTGTCCACGCAAATGATCCGTGTTGGATTGTGTACACGACGTTGTTGGTTTTCTCATGAGGAATTTTTGTTTTTTCAATGATTGTTATCATCCTCGAAAAATCACCTTTGACGGCTTCGATGAAGTTTTTCGTCTCATCGATGGATTTTTTAATATCAGGGAGTTTTATTTCTATTTTATCCAACTGGGTTCCAATAAATTTATCAATGATATTTCTACGAAAAACTGAAAACTGTTTTCCGTTTTCTTCAATTTTAGATTCAAGTGTTGTTAGTACAAACAGAGAATTGTTTAACTCATCGTTGATAGTTTTTAATCGATCTGTAATCGTCGAAACGATTACACCCGGTTTGAGTTTACCCTGATCGGAAAATAACGCAACGGTGTTCTCGATTGCGTTTTGTTGTTTAACCAAAATATCATCCAGAGAAATATTACTGGTTTTCAATTTACCCTGTTTGTCTTGAAATACAACTATTTCATTAGGATCAACATTTGTTAAGTTCAACGTCTCAGCTATTTCATCTTTGATTAGTTTTTTTACATCCTTGATAGAATCAGGGGGTGCAGTGCCATCGGGTTTGGGTTTCAATGATCTCCCCCAAATATCAATCATGTTATTGTAAAACTCTTTCTCTCTTTAAAATCGTTTCGATTTCCAGCGATTACTAGTGTATTCATTCACGACAACATGTGGTGGTTTTCCGCTTGGGTTACTCAAGGAGTTAGAAATAGCATCAAGGACATTTAATACTTCGCTGCCACATATTGGTGGGTCATTCATTTGTTGTGTTGGTAGCGTAGAATACCAAGTCTTCATTGGAAGGGTTTTTATATAACGCAAAAACTCTTTTGGTGGGGCTAATCCATATGAATCAAAATAGACAATCCCACGTGGATCAATAGCGTATGCAACCCAGTGAGTTCCGGGTCCGGTGCTGTTATCTAAATTAATGATTCCGGTTTCAACGCTGTTTGGTTGATGTGGTAATTGATCTTTCATAAAGACACCTCTGAAGTTTTTAATCGCGAGTTTTTTAGCAGCATCGAGTAAATCAAAATTGGACATGGGAACCATCGGTTCGGAAATCGAAGATTTCTGAATTAATAAATCGTTCCTGGTAGTCTTAGACCCTTTCCGCTGTACCACGAATACGGGGTTCCTGGTAGTCTTAGACCCAATCCGTGAACGGATCGTCCCTTTTTTTTATATCCTTTCCCAGTTGCTTTCTGTAGTGCCATTCCTGCTGCAGTACCAACGGCTCCTAACGCTGCCGCTTTAGCCACCGCTGGGGCTGCTGCTGCAATCAATGCTGGTATTGCAGCTAACAACGGGAATATACCGCCTGTTTTAATCATATTTTTGATAGCAGCCGCAGAGAGAGTAATCTGAACACCTTTTTTGGCTGCAAGTGCATCATTGAAATGTTTCACCTGACGAGTTGTCAGCGATAGTTTATTTGCACCACCAGTCATTTGGTTGGGTTTCAACGTGATTGTGGTTCCACATTTTTTAGCTGATTCCGATTGTAATTTTTTTAATTGACCGGGAGTTAACGCAACACTAATAACACTATATGACATTATACATAATAGATTGATTCTAAATCGAGAAAATCGTTTACGATTTCAATTACATGTTTTTGAAAATCAAAGATTTTCTACTGGGGCATCTACCACTCTCATTCTTCCTCCAACACCTTCGAGTAGCATTGATTTATCACTGAGAATAACAGCAACCGCTCTATAATCAGCAATAGCACCACGAGTCACATTAGCTCTAAAATGTATATCAACGACAGATTGTCTCATCAAATCGAGATGTTCCAGTGAGAAGTAATAGATCGGATACAGATTTTTAAAGTCGTATTGTGATATTTGCAAACCAGTATCCACATTTTGGTCGCGTGCCATAAATGACAACAGACGATGATAAACTCGTGCGATATGATTTTCTGTGTAATTAAGTTGTATATCCTCGGATGGTTCCTGTTGGCCGTTTATTCTCAGTGAGACGTCTTTCACACCTAATTGATCAAATATCATATGACTGAAACGTTGATCGCCAACTCGTGCGTTATCCTGTAACGCAATAAATATATGACGTGGCGCAGCAACACCTTGTTTTGATGCTAGGTTCCAAGTGAATAACCCGTTGATATTTGATTGTTTAACATCTGTACTCACGGTTAGCCAACTCAACAACGACTTTCCTCCCTGGTCCATAAATGATAGTAATCGTTCTTCTGCAGTGATTGCTGGAGTCAACACTGGCATCCACAATGATATTTTTGTTAAATTGACTTTACCGGCATCATCATTTATATGTGCTGCAGCTGGGTTTGCTGGAATCCTCCAGATTGCGTCATTATCATCACTCTTTCGTACAAGCGATACTGTATGCTTCGCTCCATAGATAACTTTTCTGACATTTCTACAGAATCCAAATATGTGATGCAGTGGAATCGCGCATGAAAATGATTTACGCGCTCCTTGCAACATTGAAATACGTGTTGCAGCTCCTAGATTGAAATTAACATCGTTGTTTATAATCATATCCTCGGCATCAATATTAGCGGTGCCAGCATTATTCTTTGGTCGTCTTACAACAAATGGATTTCCTCCAGCGGTATTCTTACCATCTTTTGCAAACATCATAGAGGGTCCTGCTGATCTTGTATAATCATCAGAATATCTCGCTAACCCGATTATTGTTGTAGCCACATCAACATCGCGATCTATCGACTCGATTTCTTTTCCATCAATGAGATATCTAGCACTCTCAAATAGCGCCATGATACCATTATTGACAAAACCGACTTGAGTACCAGCTGGATACGGTGCTGGTACAGCAGGAGTATCAGCAGCTGTTACAAGTTCTCCTTCTACTTCAATAAACGCTTCACAGGGTAGAAAGTATTTACTGGTATCATGGACTTGAAGATCAATTCTTGCTCGACTATTTGAGTCTATGGCATGATAGGCGTAATATTGATAATCGCGTACAGAATCATCCTTGCCAACTGGGGCGTCTATATCAAATGCTGGATCACGTGACTGTTTGAACATTTTATTCTATTTATCAGAGTCTAAATCGCGATTTCCCATTTCATCGTCGTAGTTTTTTAAAGCCACTTCCTGCTATCATGTTTGCAATATTGCTTTGGTCGGGGGTTAAAACCATCGACGCTAATTTTTCATCTACTGCGTTATTTATAATTCTACTAACACTTGCAGGCATTTCCGCTGTAGACGGTAACGGTTTTGAAAATCCTTTGGATTTCATCCGTGATTTCACTAATGATGTTAATTTATTCTTCGCAGTTGAAAACGCTTTTCCAGCAAGATCTCCAACAGCACCAATACCCTTATCACGAATAACATCAATTGCTTTCATTCCTAATTGTTTAGCCAACGGCATCACTTTTGGAGCCATTCTCGCAAATAACCCTAAAATGGTATTACCTAAACCATCTCCGTAGTATGCTCTATAAACCGGAAACCGTGAATTAACTACGTAGACGGGGGTTGGTTTATCATGATTGTAGTGTATGATCATTATTTGAAATCAGAAACAATTTTTCAATTGTAAAACAATTTATCAATTCAGTCACTATGATACCCACTTTCCACTAACTCGCCAATGAAATCTCGATATGTGCTGATATCCATGATACCACCCTGAAATAATCGTCTACAGATATCAGCTGCTTCATTAATTATTTCCGGTGAGTTATTTCCAGCTCGGAACCCTCCTACAAGAACCTCTAATCGTGATATATCACTGAGAACACTACCAGGACATGAAACGCTAGCGTTTCCAACTAGACCACTCCCCAGAAATTTTTTCTCATCGTATGGCTGTCTTATTTGGAGTTGAAATTTTCTTTTGAAGTCTCTGTAGTCCTTCATCCTTCTATCTAAACTCCCAGTATTTATTTCATACACTATATCAGCCCATTCATTATGTGACATTCTATAATCCGAATAATTGTCCGTGAAAAACTTCTCTTGTGAATCATAGCTGTTAGCAGCGAATTCACCTAAATTGTCTATATCCTCGTTGAGAATTTGTTGTTTAGCGCTCTCGGTAAATATAATTGATTTAGGTAGTCCGCTAACTAGTTCTTCCTGAAATCCTTTAAATGTTCGTTTCGAAGCGGTTGATATATCCTGAGGAAGTGATTGCAAGGATTTTTTTGTTTGTTTAGTTCTTTTTGCTATTTTTTCTAACACAGGAATAAGACCCTCTTCTTTTCTTTTACCGTCAGGATCATCTCCCAGTATAGCACGCTCTATCCCCTTCGTTGCTGTTGTTACTGGTTTAAACAATTCTTCAGATCCCGCAGCAAAATCAGTCTGAAAACTCTGTCGTTGTTGTAGTTTATTCCGTACAGAGTCACGAATTGGTACAAATCTCTTAATTGCATCTAATCGTTCACGAGCCAATCGGGTTGTTAATGCTTCATTGACCATTATTTGAAATCAGAAACAATTTTTCAATTGCAAAACAATTTTTCAATCCCGACCTAACACCAGTGACAAAGTCACCGTGGAAGTGTTTTAACGGCTCTATCAATGATGGGGAAAGTGACCAAATTGTATATAAAATAATTAATAATGTCACTTTCCCCATTCTATTTTTGATCAATCCGAACCAGCCATCAATTTTTTATTCACTGTTTCTGACATTATCAATCAAAAAATGCTAAAAAAAATTAAAATCTCTATGAGGGGACGGTCACAATCAAATAATGATAAATGGTCGGTCAATCAAATAATGATAAATGGTCATTCAAAATTGTTCATTTTCTTGAATTAACGCCCGTAGGTTTCTAACTTTAGAATTAACCTCCTTTTTCAATTCGTATTCGTACCCCAATTCTTTTCGTATTCGTTCTACGATGGTATACAACGGAGCGAACACACTTACGTCACTGGAAAATGCGAGAGAGTCCCGAATAGAATTCTGAATTCTCTTGATGAGCGCATACTTCTTTGGTAGCATATACTTGTTAGTGCTAACTCCGTATTCTATATCCTGAAAATCAGACATGATTTGATCAGGATTTAACCCATCTGATAGTTCAATATCCCAACTTTTCAATTTTGAAATCTCGGATAAAATGCTATTCATGTTTTCAGAATTCATTATTCTATAATAATGATATATTTCTAAATGAAAAATATGACGTATTAGACATAACTAAATTGAATTTTTTGTCCCGTCCCTTTTGAAATAGCCGATCGACAAACCCCCTCTGCAACATATCGTACAGAGGGTCTACAAATATTGAAATACTTGCCGGCTTCATATATTGATTTAAATACTTTTTCTTCGTTAGTTATTGTATTCAAAGATTTCACAGGTCTCGCTTTTTTCGAGTATTTCCCAGTCCCCCCTCGTTTGGTATTTTCACTATGTGTAACAGCCTGCAGATTTGATAAAGAATTGTTCTTCGGATTAGAATCAATATGATCAATAACAAAACCATCTTTGATCAATCCATGGAAACACTCGTACACGAAACGATGATTGTAATATTTCTTCTTTCCAACAGTAAAGAACAAATACCCCATACCATTATCCCACCCAACTGGGTTCTTCAGTCTACGGTTTCTTACAACACCATCACTGGATGCTTCATAATTTGTACTCACAGGGTGCTGTCTGAATTCTTGGGTCATTCTTATACTATACTATTTGTCTAATTCAATGACTGATCCATTGCAGGGGGATTCATTATACATAAATCTTTCATTTAGACACTTGTTTTTAGTATAGCATGAAAGAGTTCAAGAGATTGACTTCGAAAAATGCTGAATTCAATGCTGATAAGGAGTTTAAGAGATTATTGAAAATCAGTCCTAGATTTAATCTCGATAGACCCAAAAAACGTATCAAACGTCCAAGAGACGGAAATATGAAAGAGTTTAAGAGATTATTAAAAATCAATCCTAAATTTAATCTCGATAGACCCAAAAAACGTAACAAATTTAATCTCGATAAACCCAAAATCCTTCGGATTTCAAAAGCGTCCAAGAAATTATCCTGGAAAGATGCTCAATTCAATCTCGATATAGTTTCTAATACACCCAAGAATACAATTCTTGATAAAGCCATGATTAGTAAAATCAGAGATTGTTTCAATGAATTTAAGCGTGATGGAGCATCCTATTGTTGGTCAACATTTCGAATTGATGGTGTTGTTGACGCTACCATGAATGATGAAAAAGCAGCAGTGATAATTTCACGTGTTGGGGAAAAACGGTATTTTTTCCGAATCAAATTCATTATTGAAGTCGATGGCAAATGGATTATTAGGGATAAATTTGAACCAATCCTCAAGAATAAAAAAGCTGTCATTGTGAGTAGAGATTCCAAACCAGGGATTCTAACCGGCATTGACAAACCATACTACGAAAGATCTTATCCCGTAACAGCAATGGTTTATGGGCTATATCCGTTAAATGATAAACCCGATATCGCAAAACTAGCTCCTATGAAATATTCGTCAGGGCTTAATTGTGTAGCAACACGGGTAATGGAGCACTTCACAAATGCATCCCGAGGAAATAAACTAACTGATCTGCGACGTAGGAAAATAACCGAATGGGAACTGACAGTGAAACAGAACGGTGCAAAGATTTCTGATATAGCTAAGTTAGAAACATCATTAAGATTTCCAATAACAGTTATGACGATAACCGGAGAGGTTTTATACGAACCGAAATATAACAAAAATGGAGCACCAATACAGATTATTGATCATAACAAACACGCGTGGACACCTGCGGTAACAGTATTTCCACGAGAACGAACCGTGAAATATATCCCTAAGGAGTTCGTCGGGGATGTTTTCTATGAAGAGAGATTATTTGATGCTATTAATGCGTTGTGTAAGGATGATCCTGTGTCAGTGTGGTTACTTAGAAGTGATGAAGATCCCGAAATAGGATTCGATCAATTTGTAAAACCAAATGGTGAATTATATCGCGTTGAAGAATTAGATAATAGAATGAGAAAAATCGCTAGTGATTTTTCACCGGAGAATTCCCATGAAAAACTACTCACGGATAGTTTTACTATTCCATCAGTGGTAGCTCACTTCGCAAGAGAAAAAAACTCATGGCGTCCAACACGAAGTGATTTTCTCGAGGATGTTAAATTGAGTTGCGTCGAATATTCCCATGGAGGACTGTGGAATACGAAATACTCACGTGATGGTATGATTTCAATTGATATATCCGCGTGTTACCCCGGAAGTTTTCTCGGATATGGGGAATGCGCTGAGTACTTCAAACGATTTGGACACCCCACGCATGAAATGACTCGTGTTGCGATTAATGGACCATTACCTGATTTTGATTTAACCGGATTCGCTCGTGTGATATCATTTGAATTAGCTACAGGGTTACATCCGTGTAGTTATGTTTGGCTCGGTAGACACCTATCTGAAAAGGCCTGGATGCCAATAGTGCTATTGAGATATATGATTGATTGTGGTATGCTAATATCGTTGATCATCGGTGAAGCGATTATATGCTATCGAGCTCAGAAAGAAGTTTGGCTACCACAACCCGATCTAGATCGTATAATCAGCGAACAGCGAAAACAATTCCCTGATTTCAATGAAGAACAAATCATAAATTGGTCTAAGAAGTTATTTGAAATTAAAAAAGAACAAGCAAAAGATTTTGGACGAAGAATAATCGGTAAATTCACTCAAGGTGGACGGTACGACAACGCAAAATATTCTTCGCGGTTGATCATAGATGTCGCTGAATACGATTTTATTGTAGCGGATTTAATGAAACAGGGAAAACTTGTATCCCGTAAGGATGCTTTTCTATCCAATGGTGAGAAAATGGGTACGGTTGTTACCTACTGTGATGGATATAATTCCCAGTACACACATTTGAGAAGTTCAATGCTAGCCTATGCTTCTATTAATCTATTTTCTATGATAAATAGATTTCCTAATACCGCGGTTAGAGTGGCCACTGATTCGATGTATATACACAATAAATACAAATCAGCTGTAGCTAAATTCACAGATCCCGAAGAAAATTGGGGGCGTTGGCGATTTAAAAAGGAGATGCTACATGAGTATTGTGAATCCGCAGACGTTGCCATGGATGATAAATATCTTTGTTGTAACCGTATTGAAAATCAATCAGAATTTTCTAATGCACCACCGGTATCTGATCCAATCTGTAGATATAAAACAGTTTATTTAAACGGTTGTGGTGGGTCAGGAAAGACAACTCGTGCAATTGAATTATTTCGTCGTGGTGGAAATACTTGTATTTCTACTAACATGATTGTGCTAACACCGACTCACAGACTCGCCAGAGAGATGATACAGCGAGGGGTAAATGCCTGTACTTACCATAGTTTCTTTCGATGGAAGGGTGACAAATGGACTCCTGAGCGTATGGGTGATAAATTCATTCCTGAAATCATAATTTGGGATGAAATATGCACAGTGTCATTAGATGTATTACAAATATTTCTCGAGTGGTTGTTAAACAAAAACACAAAAGTCGTCATGTGCGGTGATCACGGCCAACCACCACCATTTGTCGGTGCATCTCCACATGAATGGCTAAGGGGTTTTGTAGACTACTATGAAGAAATCACCACTGATTATAGATCACTTGATGAACGATTACGCGAGTTCAAAGCGCTAATTAGATTACAACCGGATAGAATCCAGTGCGAAATAGCGCGTGAAGTGATTTCAGAAACTCAAATAAACGATTTCTGGGAAACATGGAAACCAAATGATTTGATAATTGCAAGTAGAAAAATAGTCAGGGATACACTTCAGATGAAGTTATTTGAATTGCATAAACAAAAATTTGCAACTCTTCCAGTGCCGTTGTGTTATAGGCCATCGGATACACGAAAACAGAATATTGAAGTTGATATTCCAGGACAGAGTGAAAAGCAGATTCTCGTGTTAAATGATATTGTGCTGGTTGATATCAATGTCGTTGAAGATGCATTGCGTGCTAATAAATCCCCGTGGACTCTAGGATACGCAGCAACAATACACTCTTCACAGGGATTGACTATATCGGATACAATTGTTTGGATGGTGGATAATCACATCGAATGGTCGAATTTAGTCTATCTCGCAGTATCCAGAGTACGAAAAATAAATCAACTTCGAAGAGTTGTTTTCGATGATAATGACACAACAATAAGTGATATTGATGTTAGCATCATTAATAAAAAACTCTCCGGTTACAAACAACAGGACAAAAAAAAACAACGAGAATTTGATATTGATGCTAAATTAATAATTACGCTGAAGAAACAACAGAATAATCACTGCGCGAGTTGCAATTGTATAATGCGTTGGCAGTATTCGGATAAGGATCCTCGCCAATTCACCGTAGACAGAAAAAATAACAATCTCGGTCATGTCAGAAATAATGTGATGTTGACTTGTCTTGAGTGCAATAGACGCAACGGTGCTAGTTAAGACCATGCGGTGGCAATTGAGTATCCTCGGGAATTACCTGTAGTTGTTGTCGAGTAAAACCCCGCTGAGGGGCAGTTGAATCCAGTTTATAGACTGGAGGTCTACCAGTTGATCGTGTTATAGTAGATATCTTATGCGTAGTGACGCTCCAAATAGGATCAGTAGCCCTTTTTCTACCCCCTTCAAGCTCTCCTGGTTCGTATAAGTACCTCACAATGACATTACTACCAAGAATTGGTTCTTTGAAATCTTTTTGTGGTTGTACGGGTATTGACTTCTTTTTAATCGCGTTGATAGGTTTCATGTTGATTGTTCTAGTAATCTCGTTATTCAGTGCAGTAATCACAGATGGTAATCTTTTAACCCATTCACGGGATCGCTTTTCTTGAATGAATTCTTTTGCGTATTGATATCCAAATAACCGCTCAGCAATCGTCCGATTAAATCGTTCTACAATGGCCTGATCGCGATGTAGCGCAGTATGCCCTCGTCGTATGGTGACATTATGATGTTTCATTGTAGATAATACTGCACCCTGAAATTCCTTACCAGGATCAACCTGCAATAGATTTGGCCAGTGCAGAGGACCTCGTCGATAAATCCTCTCAAATGCAGAAGCAACTTCAGTGGCTGATTTTGTTTTTAACGGTTCTGCTTCTTTGTATCGACTTGCAATATCAACTACGGTTAGCGCGTATTTGTAACCACGATCATGAGGTAAAAATAATATATCAGCCTGATGAACTTCATTAGGAGCGGTCACATCAAAATGCGAGAATTGAATTTGTTTAGGCGGTGGTAGATAAATTTGCCATAGTGCCTGTTTGGATAACCAATTAGCCGCAGTGGTTTTTTTCACTTTTGCAGCGCTAGCGAGTTTATGGACTGCTGATTTACCCCTCCAGTATCCTCTTGGGGAATAATAAATTGATTCCATATTATTAATTACCGGCACCTAACATCAATTTGCTTTTCATAGCCGATTTTATCAAAAATGAAGCCAATTTTTCTTTGAAGGATTTATCAGGAATAGCATTTAACGCATGAATTAATTTCACATCTGCTAGATGCCTGTGTTGCAAATTGCTGCTTTTATAAGCAATATCATGAAGGTGACAGGCCTTATCAATGGCGTTTATTGGTTCTTCACCGGGGTTGGGTTGATTTTGATTATTGAGTCTGATATCAAGTCTGGTTCCCGGTCCACAGTAGCTATATCCGGGAAGGTGCTTTTCTCCGGGGTACTTTGCCCATGGGGTTCCAGGGAGCTTTGCCAATTTGGCTGCGATATCACCTCCTCGTTTTTTTTTAAATCAGATTTCATAGACACAAATCTAAATTTCTTTGTACCACATTGCATGCATTTACCAGAAAGCGCTGATCGGTTATTTTTAGTTGTAACTGTCGTCACATCATCTGTGCCAGTACGCGTTTTGCACTTCACACAATATAGATCCATAATTTATGTATAGAGATATGGATATAATTGATTTTTCAGCGACTAAAAGAAGAGAACCGGTTAAGCATCATGCAGCGCTACCAAACTCTATCCGGATGATTATAATCGGGCCATCTGGATCCGGTAAAACGCAATTGTTGCTCAATTTAATAATGAGATGGATGAAATGGGATAAGTTGTATTTAATTGCCCCTAGCGTAGATGATCAACGATGTTATGAAGTGCTAAAAGATTTTAACGACAGCGCGGTAGAAAAATCCGGAGAGGGTATTATTGAGTTTATAACCGATATCGATGAAGCACCGAGCATTGATGATATTGATGGAGATATTAACAATTTAGTCGTATACGACGATATAATGTTGGATAAACAAAAAAATCCTGCTAGAATATTTTCCCGTGGGCGTCACAAAAACACTGACGTGATATATGTCACTCAACGCTACACTCAGGTTCCAAAAGTCATCAGAGATAACTGCAATATTCTTTCTGTATTCAACGGCGTTGATACACATACGCTACGAAATATTTGGCAGACATGGTGTTCTGATATGGACTTCAATCAATTTCGAGATTTCTTTAGTCATGCTCAGTCAAAACCACACGGATTCGCAACAATAAATTTGCATGATCCTCGGACACGATATCGTATCGGACTGGATCAAATATTCGGTTAAAATCATTTTATTATTTTTTGTTAACCCAGTGATGAAATCACTAAGCAGCAGAGAGGGTGGATGACAACAAGTTGCGACCAAAATTAATTAAAAAATCGTAAAAATCTTCGTTTTCATTTTTTTTAGTTAAAATGAGATTTCGTAGATTTCAACGAAATCCTACGGATCGTTTTAAGGATTCAATCAATTTTTTTTGTCTGAAAACGTTGTAGGGTTCACCCTTTTTTTGGTTAAAATGAGATTATAGGACGGATCATTTTAGGATTTCAATCAAATTTTGTCTCAAAACGTTGTAGGATTCACCCTCTCTGCTGCTTTCCGAGAAACACAAAGTGTATATTTACATTTGTCCAAATCATTATTGAAGTCAGTTCAAGCTGATATTACACAGGGATCTGTTGAAGCCAATTCCGTATTTTGTTTATAAATTTAATATCCTATCATATTCATAACCTAACAATTTTAATTCTATATGCGGCATACTGTGTAAATGAAATCGGACTCAAATATTGACCGTGATCGATGTCGAGTCTTTCTGATATAATGTATACTAAAATGTATGCTATACTAAATCTATCCGGATACGAAACAACACACACCAGTGTACAGCTTCTCATTTGTTTAAGCTTACATGTGTCGTCAGCAGAAAACTTCCAAACAACCAAACATGACACTACCCCCCCCCCCCGGCTCAATAAATGAGTCATGTTGGTTGTATGGATTTGTACTTTATATTTTGATTTCGCACGTAATCACATACTCAGAATAAGACACACCAACACAATCATTATTTACCTGTTAATGTTGAAATTAGTTTAATGATACACTAGTAGTGCAACTTCAAGACTGTATAAGAATGTACTATTATCTGATATCAGAGCAGGTTTGCATGTATTACACGTTCCAAACACATTCAGGTTTTTAATGAAAATGGTCAAAATAAAGTTGAATTAATTCAAGAGATCATGCACGAAGCGCATGAAGGAGACGCTACTGTCAAGCGCCTATTACCTAATAAAAGTCATAGGCATTGGTCGTATCGTTCCGGGACAAACAACATCTTATTCATTTTGTCTAAACCTATGTTAGCGAATACAATTCGTGAGAATTATAGTATGCGAATGCTTAGTGTCTTTGTGTCTGGCATTTCCTTCTGGTTTATATAGTTTGTCTTGTATCGTTGACGCTAGTTTAATCTCACGAGCTAATTTAATCTCACGAGCTATTTTAATCTCACGAAAAGGCAGGTATTGTCATCTAGCCATTAAGTTAGGTATCCCATAATGTTATTTCGAACAAGCCAACTACATCACTAAGGCAAACATACGGCTTTCAAACAAGATGTCTATTAAGAAACTCAAATATGATCTAACAGGACAATAGGGCTGAAGTCTTGTTTCAGACATTAAAGAAAATGCGAAACGCAGGAAACATTTAACCAGATGATCGAAAAGCACGTAGTTTGCATCTAATTCATAAACAACACCAAGAATGGAACCATAAACGTAGATAATGTCTAGCAATTACAATCGAACATAAAATGAAACGCTATATTGGTTAAGTATCAACTTTGTTTTTTGCATGCGAAATGCCTTCATATAGCCACACTATGAATGACTACCCACAGCAACATATATATTACCGTCCAGATAATGCTCCCTTCGTCACTTTTGATGTATGGTCCTGACACAGCACCATCCCAATTAATAGGAAGATATCACAGCATGTTAAGAAGCAAGGGATCGTTGACCTGATATAAACCATCGTATACACCATTTGGTCAACATTGAATACATGTTCTGACTTTCAGCTTTTATATTCATCCGCGGAGGTTTCTTGCAAAGTAATGAAAATACAATGTGCACATAAAATTGCACATACGTTTGCAAATTCATGTGAGGTACTTTATGGACCTTCAAGGTAATACTGATTCATTGAAGACATTGATCAATACAGATCGAAACGGACGACAATGTTAGCATGTGCTTTCAAATTAATCACCAATAACGTCCAAACTATTATAACGCCGGAGTCATCAAACTTACTCAACATCTCATTGGATACTTAATATGTCTTCCTGAAGGGGATATTGAAACTTAAATGACTTTGAAACCAACTGAATCTCAATAGCATATATGCCTAACCTGCTGCCACCACAGGCTTGTAATAAAACATTTGTTTCACGGCATGTGCGTGTAGATGAAATACATATGCACTCCGATCAAGCCACATTGTATAAAAAGACTCGGAGAGTTGACTGACTGTATTAAATTATGAGGAGACTGAAAGAGATATTTGGGAAGGATATTAACCAACTCATACAAGTCAATAGAGGAGCTCTCGTGAAATACAAAACGAAGACAAGCAATAAGCGTTCAACCTTACTGGAATATGGTTCATATCAAATCCTCTGAAACTTTTGAGGGGCGTATTTGTACAAAGTTCCTATGGCTACGTACCGGAGACCAGTCTCTCAATGACTAGCTGAAACATGCCATGGTAACTCCAGATAATGTAACATATTCATGCTCATATTGCTGTGAAGACAAGCATTAACTAATATGCAACCGAATGCCCGAGATCAAATATTTAAGTAGTTCGGCGACAAAACGTCTTAGCTTCATTGTCAGTCAGAAACTTGGATGTCTCAATAAAAATGTTATCTATCTTAGGACATGCAAAATCTATTTAAGGCAATAGCTTGATTGAAACCATTGATTTAGAAAACGAGTCAATGATTACAAAATTGCGTTCCGATCAAAAAAAAAATCTACGCGAAGCTCGGGAACCACTACAGCTCAACTTGACCGTTAGATAAGTTCTTCGAGTTGCTACCAAGTAAATCTAGTCTGGGATACACCATCATAGATAGGTCTGATTTATTGCATGTCTTTATTTTATGTGTATCTCGTATGTGTAAATCACGCCCCTGTCATTCAAATATGTAGGAGGCAGACTCTGCATTCGTTGTTAGTGCTTATATGGTGTCAGTACGTCAATTTGTATTGTTAAAACACATCATTGCAGTCCTGTAAGGCATCATATTTTGAAATGTACTTTAGTAATCTTGTACGCATTTATGGTTAACCCCAATTATTCACGCCAGTGATTTCCTCCATTACAATTACAATATTGGCCGTTATGTAAGCCATGGTAATCATATCTGAGGAAAGCTTGTAGACTTCTTCGATAATCAACATCAATGAAAAAGGATCTAAGGGCAAAACTAAATTACTTATTTTTATGTATTGATTTCGCCCGTGCAAGACTTCTTTAATATGATCAGCATGGAACATGGCATAATAATATAACCTAAATGAAAAACGTGTTCATTAGTGCGTGGTTGTTTTTGCAGTTGATTAGATGGTGAAACGATGCAATGTCATTGAATCGAGATTAAAAAGTTCTTCAAAGAAAGCTTAATCTCGTTGAAGTTTGGAAATGACCATTATTTCCGTGCTCAATTAATGTTAGACGTGTCGGTTCAATTCTCTATGCAATATTTATAAATATATTTACGCTATCCTTCAATTGAGACTTTTCCAATTATGAGATGTAATTACATTCATTGCACTGGAGTAAGGATTTGCCATGTCCATACTATCTGATTAGTCGTCCTGAACAAGATGGTAAAGACGCGCATACAAGCATTTCATTTTTTGCTTTTGTTTTCCTCGTTCTTGTCACAATGGCTCACGATGGGAAACCGTATAGTGTATATTAAAAGCGAGAATCCACCAAGTTAATAAATGGCACATAGGAACACAATCCCTTTCATCAGATCATATCACGATACATTTTTTAAAGGATTGTGCGCTATAGCAATTAAATACTTTTGAGTATTTATTTATCAGAGGTTTAAGTGAGAATACTTTAATATATTTAATAACTTTCATAAATACACTATGCTTCCAAGAAAGGCACCAGTAAATAAGCATGGTTGGTTTGAAGTAAAGAATTCAGATTATTTGATTCAGAATAACAATTGAAGAATCATATGGCAATAGCGTCCATAGATGATTAGTTTCAGAGTAAATTTGAATAAATACATATCAATGAACATATGCGATTGAGACAATACTTTGTGCTCTGAAGCCGAATCTCTATTTTCCTTTCCGTCTTGTGTGCTTCAACGTCCAGACACGTTTCCCTCAGACAATGTATGAACAGAAATGCTTGTTGTTTTCCAGAGACTAATTCTTGACTTAACAAAATCCTAGACTGACTAATTTCGCGAGAGAAATTACTTAAAATATAGACTTTCATCTTTGCAACACACACCCTAGTTTAGATTTGCCAATACGGATTACATTTATCTAACCGCCACACATTTAACTCACCAATTAAAGCTTGAATAATTTTCTTTACGTCTGCTTTTTCCTAATAACTATCTCTGGTAAAATTCAGATAATGAATCTTACGTTCAATGACACCTAATTGTGTCGCTGCATTGTCTCCATATTGACAATAATCCATATTAACATCGCCTGCCCATCTGTCTGACCAATATCCAAACGAGTTATATTTATAAATCAATCATGCATCAATCCATGGAGGTGATAAAATGGCAGGCTAGCTAATTATTGAGGACGTACCTCATATGTCAATCTTTATTGGTAGGTGTGACGCTGTCTGCCACACGATTCCCTCATTTACGTTGCAGTCTTTCAACATTCACTCTGTTGTATGTAGACTGGAGTATGTTCTACACACATTATAGTAAACAGTAGCAATACATATATTCATAAATAATTGGTCATCTTGGAGTTCATTATTCAAATAATAACGATTGCATAGGAGACAATCCACCCCGTAAATATAAGAATATATGAATGTCCGGATATTCAGCATATGCCGTCTCCCTTGTGTTATTAAAGTTGATGGCTCCTTTTATTAATGTATATGGCTAAACAGTTTGAACTTGAATCCATTTTAACACAGCACGATATGGTATCCCATCAAAATAGTAAGACCCCATATTGTCAAAAAGAAATAATCTATCTTCAGATACGTCTTCGGTAAGTTCTCAAATATGCCCCAATTGGATAAATCACCAAGAAAAACTAAAGTGGTTTTTTTGTTGTTGTTATTTTTGTTGGGCGGGGGGGGGGATGAAAAAATGTTAACTTTACAGTTGGTGCTAGGGTGAGTCCTTCTATATTGCTGTTTAACGAGAATCTTCAGTGAAGAAATCATAAACACCAGTGCCTGAAAGATTGAGCTAGATGAAATGTACCGATGCAGTAACGTGGTGAAGTTTGAAAAGGTTAATTTGTCAATGTAGTACTTTTGGATGTACGCTACTGCCGTTTGGGACTGGCGGGATTAATTTTACCAATGCATCACAATAACGTTCTTCCAAAAGCTTTTTGGTTCATCAACTTCTTTTTATAAATCAACTTTGATTTATGTCAATAAAGCAACAATTGCTGACGGATTCATGAATTCGTGGTGCTGAACTGCCAGTTTGGCTGTTAATTTTTTTTCCTATAATTAACGCAAATGTAGCAGCTTGTATTGACGGTTTCCCCTCACTCATATGAAGGACCGTTATAACTTTATGCTGACCTGTTACAATCAGTACATACTTTGCACCTAGTCTTATTTACTTCAACAGGAAAGGTCAGTTCTTTCCAGCCAAACCTAAACCTGTCATAATGACGTTTTATTAAGTATTACATTATGGGAGTAGAAACAGCGTAATACGAGCACAAAGTTACATCAAATGTACAACGTAGTGACGCATTGACTTAGCAAACTGATTACGTGTAGGATTCTATGCTTATGCTTCGTGAAAAACCTTCCCTGTATTACTGACCCGTTAAAATGATAAAGATCCTATCCAAACCAACCTGACTCATTTCATTCCTCAAAGCAAAACAGATAATCTATCTCCATGGAATCATAACCATTTTTAACAGTTCTCCTTACATTGATAGTTTTCATTCTTTTAATATATATTTTGGCCATATGGGATAGACGACTAGGCTACAAATAGCAACATATTGTGAAATTGCACACCACGGAGTTTCTTTATTAAAGAAAGAAATAGTTTTTCTCACATTGGAAGTAATCCTTACAGTATTATTATGTAAGAGGCATGATTATGTTTTAGAAACCAAATAAGTACGTATTGGTGCCTGCTAAATTTTTAGAATCATATGAAAGCTCTTGGCACCGATAAAGCTAAAAGTGCCATAATGCATGAAGTGAAGTGATACAAGAGAATGCTGATTCAAAACTTGGAGAGGATGGCATACAAATATTACTGTAATAGGAACGTAATACCATAGAAGATTGTAATGTCAAGAAAACTGTCTATATTCTGATATTCAAACTAAAAGATGATTTTGCTAAATTAGAAGCTTATTTTAACTAATAATAACATAAATAATCAAAAGCTAAAGTACTGAATGTAAATGAGCAAAAATAACTGTAGCGATGATTCATACCATGAATACAGTTGATTCGATGCACTGAATACGAATCAAAGTAATTTGTGCAATTTGATTAATTAATGTTCATATATTCTATTTGTTCGGTCCTTTTGGTATATTTTTTAACTTACGTCGTTTACTTACCAAGATATCTTGACATCTCAATCTTTACAAATACAATGCAAAATTAAAGTGATCAATGACGATTTGTATACAGTGATACATGCTGTTGTGAGGCATTATTCGGTTTTATTTGTATGAACATGGCTCTTCCTAAAGGTTCTTAAACATGTGTACAGCCCAAACATTTACTCTCTAAATTGTGAGGTTATATTGTAGGCCAGGAACTGCGGACCTCTAAAATGAGTAATAGATGGTAACGGACATATTCTTTAGGATCTGCTGACTTCCGATAAGGGCAGTAAGTGGTAACAGACATATCCTTTCAACCTTTGTGGTTCACTCATTATGTGATGTCAGCATAATGTACAAAACCCATATATTTACTCAGTTATAAACTGACACTATATAGAACAAAATGTATTAGAGTGGCTCTGCATACTTTATATAGAACGAAATGTATTACAGTGTTTCTGCATACTTTATATATAACGAAATGTATTAGAGTGGCTCTGCATACTTTATATAGAACGAAATGTATTAGAGTGGCTCTGCATACTTTATATAGAACGAAATGTATTACAGTGGCTCTGCATACTTTATATAGAACGAAATGTATTAGAGTGGCTCTGCATACTTTATATAGAACGAAATGTATTAGAGTGGCTCTGCATACCTTATATAGAACGAAATGTATTAGAGTGACTCTGCATACTTTATATAGAACGAAATGTATTTGAGTGGCTCTGCATACTTTATATAGAACGAAAGGTATTAGAGTGGCTCTGCATGCTTTATATAGAACGAAATGTATTAGAGTGGCTCTGCATACTTTATATAGAACGAAAGGTATTAGAGTGGCTCTGCATGCTTTATATAGAACGAAATGTATTAGAGTGGCTCTGCATACTTTATATAGAACGAAATGTATTACAGTGGCTCTGCATTGGTAAGTTTTATAAAGATGGATTATGTCAACACTTAACAAAAATTCAAAATGGTTCTAACATGTATCCTAGTACGTTTTACATATTACAACAGAAACGAAAACGATTTGAACATTTTCAAAAAGGTATCTTATAGATTTGTTTTCTTCAATATTGGTGTAAAATATTATATCACCGCAGTAGGATATGACGTAATTTTGGGGCGTTAGTTTTGTATATGATTATAGACATATAACCGAAAAGATTATAACTATGTTTGATAATAGACCAATTATTTACCGTGCTTTCAAACTTTGCGTGGTCCATGGAGGCAACCTATCTTGAGCTCGAAGTTCACCAATCCGATATTTATTAATAAATCTACGTCATTGATATTTGCGTATTAGAACATCATCATTATGCTACACTTCGCTTGGTAAAGATCGAAATTTTACATTAGATTCAATTTTTTAGAACCTAATCCATGTCTATATTACCTTATTTGAAGGGAAATGTATTTTCATACACTTTTTGGCTGCTTTAAAAAAAATCATAAAAATATATTAAACATTGACTTTTATATCACATATGTTTCGCGGAGAACGAACTTATATTGATCATGTCAAGTTCTCATGGACGCCATATTTGTTTGTGATCTGTGGACCATGATTTCGATATTGAAATATTTTTTGTTATACGAGTCTTATACATTTGCACTCAATTAAGTCTCTTGAATTTATTGCTATCAGGAATATGTTATACATGATGAATATGTATAAAAACGGTTATATTCAATGAGAAATGCACTGTTTGCCCATTTTCAAGCACCCTAACAACCACATTTACTTTATATTTCTTAATTTATGTCTTTACCCATTATATAAATGTTATGCTACTGAAAACAGCATCGTGTAATTAGAAAACAGAACTTGTGTCACACGGGGTAAGTCCAGGGTGTGAAATCTTATGCACAAATGTTTGTCTACTGAAATATACGGAACCCTCTTCATACTTGGTTGAGAGCATACATATTGCGACAGGCTTGGTTTTCGAGTTAAGTCTGCCAGAGACATGGTTATTTTAATGGGTGACTGGCATCAGTTTCCAAAAAATGGCGGAGATTGGTCAAGTTCGAAACTGCAAGAATTATGTCCTCAAAACCAGATATTTATAATTTGTGAATATTTGAGTACAGTGTCCGATTTATATGATGAATTTAAAAGCATATGCAAAATATCAAATAAACATTACTCCTTTATTAACTACTACTACTGCTACTACTACTACAACAACAACAACTAATAATAATAATAATAATAATGATAATATTATTATTATTATTATTATTATTATTAACAATACATTTTTAAAAATAAAATAGAATAGAAATAAAAATAATAAAAATTAAAAAAATAATAATGAAAAAAAATTAATAATGCACATAAATTTAATAATAATAATAATAATAATAATAATAATAATAATAATAATAATAATAATAATAATAATAATGAATTGTTTAACTGGCGACTAATCCTTGTTTGGAAATTAATACCTTACTTTCTTTAAACCTACTAAAAGAGGAAATATTTTGCCAATTGCAAGGTCATTAGTTTTAATGTGTACAGATTGATGCATTTGGATAATGATAAATCTTCTTAACTATCAGAAAATATTTCAGTGAGTCTTCCAAATTGTATTGCTGTTAACTCAGATTAAATTGGTAACACAGAATACAGTTATCTCATATCACATTCGTAGCGTAGGTTACAGTTATCTCATAGCACATTGATAGCGTAGGTTACATTTATCTCAGATCACATTGGTAGCGTAGGTTACACTTATCTCAGATCACATTGGTAGCGTAGGTTACACTTATCTCAGATCACATTGGTAGCGTAGGTTACACTTATCTCAGATCACATTGGTAGCGTAGGTTACAGGTATCGCAGATCACATTGGTAGCGTATGTTACATTTATCTCGCATCACATTGATAGCGTAGGTTACAGTTATCTCAGATCACATTGGTAGCGTAGGTTACACTTATCTCGGATCACAATTGTAACGAATGCTAATATGAAAAAAAACGCAGATCTTCATTTTTCGTCTCTTAGGATCATTACAACTTTCAATCATTATAACGCTTTTTCAAACAATGAAAAGACTATTTAGTTATGTTGCATTTCACTGAGATAATATCATCAAATGTCATCCAAAACTAAATCAATTCTCCAATTTTATCTTGAAAAGAGTGCAACAAGTTGTGCTTTTCTATACACGAGTCGTAAATATGTTAGAATATAATACATGTTTTTGTTTTTTATAATGGTACCTACCGGCTTCTTCTTTGTGTTACTCTCATTAAACAAATTTGTTGATATAATAATTATTGGGTTGAATTTTATCACTGAACTTTCTGAAGAAGACGGGAAGAAGATGCCATTTATAACAGTAACAACAAAAACAACAACTTTACTAATACTACTACTACAACTATTACTACTACTACTACTACTACTTCTATTACTACTAATAATAATAATATTAATATAGAAAAGTAATCAAGTGGTAAAATAGTATAACAAACGTACCGGTAAATAACTGTTGACTAATTTTAATATGATGCCAACGTATGGTATGGCACATTTTTCACGCGTCAAAAGCGACGTTGCTTCTCTCGCTTAACATAACATCTTCTCATGTAGCTATCGCTTGTACAATATTTGAAAACTTATGTGCCTGGTATATGTTTGCAAATGATGAAACCCTAGTGCTTGCAGTTTAATTTGCATGAATCTGTCGCATTTTGTAAAGTTACCTTGGCACACACCCTATTGTCCTTCAGAGTTGGTAGTATACGTAAACGCAGTTCTTCTTCCATATGTGGTGGGAGTACTAAAAATTAATGTACGCTGTGAAATAATGAAATGATGCAGTTACAACATACTTTCTATATACGTTTATAAACACTTTAGTGCGTTTTTGAAACATCTGTCCGTTGACACGAATGACACAGTGTGTTGTATAAAACTGTAAACGCAAATGCATATCTTTTTCTGCAGTAAGAACACGGTGCTTACCTTCGTTGTATTAGTTATAACTAACGTCTTACAATATACAATTCTATAACAATTTGTTACTATAGCTAGAACAAGTATATACTAATTTCAATTAAATAATGCTGTAAAATGTTTTAAATTGCAATATCTCGTAGTCATGTGTACTATAAATATAGAACTTATAATTTACACAACAATCTTTAAAAGTGTTCTTTCGTGATTTGTTTCAAGAAATTAAATAATGGATTTGTACTTTCCACCATTGTTAAACAACCAAGGGAACAATCGAGATCAACTTGAGAAGTTTTTGAGTTCCTGCAACAACTTCAACAACAACAGCAAAAACAAGAACAAAAACAATAATAATAATAATAATAATAATAATAATAATAATAATAATAACTACAAAATTAATTGTAAACAATTGTAAAGTATGGATAACTCATATCAGAAAGCATACAAAACCAGTATAACGCTTGAGACATATTTTTTAACGGTGGTACTCTTTTACATTCTTATAAATAAATTTGTTTCAAATAAATAAACATACCAGTATTATGAATATGTGATTCGCGAATGCGCTGTCTGTCAACACACCCGACGTATTAAAATGGCATTGTCATGAATTTCTTTGAATAATGCATAAATAATTCCAAAAGAATATTTTAGTCCAAAGTATACTTTTTATTTCCAGCGAATAATGTTATGAAATGTTTCTTCTCAAATAAATATAAACACAACTAGAACATAGAAAAATGACAAAATTGTACTTCTGCATGTATTTATGTACAAGTATAAGGGGATAAAACGCACTTGCTACTATTCGCCACGTATCATTTTTCAAATATTAAAAACCATAGAAAAACCTATCGGACCTAACCCTTCCAGTGGAAAATAGCTGACTTCGTGTAAGAACTCAAATGATCACACACGTCAATGAACAATTACCGACAATGTTGTCAAAAGGTATTATTTGTAGTATTACTAATGGTATTGATAATTGTAACAGATAACGTCAACACTTTATAGATGCTACGCAATGTACACTCATAGCTTACAATAAAATTGTATAACAAAATCTATAATCTTTACAATCTACATTCACGAGCAAAACATTCTCATTATATATACACAATCATATACCAAGAAATGTAAAAATATTGATTTACAGAACATACGCTTTCCTAACTCTGTAATATTCTCCTGGCTAACACTTAATTTGAAGACGTCTTCGTACTGACAGCCTATCGAGAAGAAACTAATGAGACAAAAAGGCCTAACAATGGCCGCCTTAATTGGCATTTAGACTAGTAGCTTGTTCGTGTTCAATGGCTTCCAATCTACATAATCCTTTCACACTTACGCCAGTTTTAAATTATCTTTATTCCAGCAACGTTATCCTAATTTACTTAATTTGGATGCAGACTGTAAAATCGTACCTTGAGTGCTAGTGAGTTTCTGGTGATACAAACTCGTCGCTGCTCATACATGAGTGTGAGATGAGGACTGCATGATTGTTCGGACATCTGGTCGGTGATAACCGAAACAATCCTAGAATCCCCCAAAGCTAAAAACATGTTGTCAATTTAGAGATGCAAACACACAAGCACACATAATCCTATATGAATTATTTTTTCTAATGGAATTTTTTTTTTAAAATCAAAAGTGAAAATGTGACTAATTAAGTATGTATTGTCTGTCTAGATATGTTTTCACCTGTCTACATTTGTGTCATTACTCAACGTATCTGTGTTACATAAATATGATGATGTGTATTCTCATTACCATATACGAATCAACTACTCTTCTTTAAAATCTACAATGTGTTTAACCAAAACTCATTTAAAATTTAGATCGAAAATATCTGAGGCAAAACTAATTGTTTAATTTTATCTCAGTGAATTCTTTTTGTAAGAATATCTTGCTACTTGAATAACCCATTACTAAGAATGCGCCAATTTTAACTCGACTCTCTGTGTTTGTTCAGAATTCTTAGAAAAAATCTATTCATTGTGCTTCCAAATAAGATAGGAGGATGCCAACGCCGGTATCATACGTTTTGCGTCGGACACCGCACGACCTCATTTGCAATGCAAACGTCTGAACATCGGGAGGAATTTTCATAGTATACAATGAGGAACAAAACGAATTCTAGTATTCGTTACATGCTTAAGACGATCTATCGTTTGACACAAATATATTTACATAATCAGTGCGAAACATAGATGTGAGTAACGGCAGTACTGTTTCATTACCAAAAATAATGAAGCTATGCAAGGCTGCATATCTAGAGCTGAGAAGCATCAGTGCTACTTGAAATTGTTTTCCGGTTGATGCCTATGTCAAGCACCTGAGTGTTTCTTTATTGCTTTCAAGACTTGACTATTGTATTTAAATTGCATTTACTTGGTCTCTTCATCAGTTACAGAAACAAGGATGAAGACACTGATGTTCGGGACATCCTTATAGTATGAAGAAATGAGCGCACCTTCTCCGGCTCAACAGCGGTCATTGGTCTACCTTTTAATTCGAAATAATGCACAACATGTGTTCATTATGCACAGTTTGTTGACTGACTCAAGCCCAATGTACCTAGCTGATCTCGCCCTTGTGCACACCCAAAAGAGAACGTTACGCTTTTCCTTCGACACGCGTATGCTGGCAGATGCTGTTCAATTAATGTACTAATTCTTCCCATTAGTAATGCAAAGCCATGTGGAAAAAGCTAATATGAGCCAGCTATTTTGAGCGAATGGCGCATTGATATTAAGCAAGGACAAAAATCTAATTCACGAGTACTCTTAAAACTAACATCATTCGACTACAAGACCCGTCATAAAGATCTAATCATTTTTACTTCCTTAAATAAAGACCTAATAACGATTACTTCCGTAATTATATCAGCGTGGTTTTGTTTAGTAATTTCAAGGGTTATTCGTTACGTATTGCATTTTCTTTTCACCTTACAATGAACTAGTTGTTGTCTTCTTTTGGCATCAAACTATAACTTTATATACTTTAAGCCCTTTATTATTATTGGTCTAAATTATAATTGGTTATATTTCGCCATCTACTTTACGTTTTCGCTCAAGATCATTTCCTTTATTGATCATTCTTTAGCTATATTTTCATTCCTTAATACATATATTATGTCAAAAAGTGTATTTTAACAAATATTCATCTGCCTATCTTTTGCTGGATTCTTTGCGAACACTGATCTTAAACGTTTACATAAGTTAGATAAGGCATTTAGATTTATAAAATAAAACATAATCGAAATAAAATGTTTATGTCCCTTTCCAAACATAGTTCAAATTATAACTTTATGAAAAACATGACTTGGACCTTCCATGCAGCGGTTGAAGGAGACAACATAATTTTAGTTAGTTTGTTTGGAAAATCAATGAATTGCTGAAAGTATTGATGCAAGTCACGTCCTTCGCAATTTGTCATTAATTGAACAGAATCTGCCAACTATTTAATTTAAATCGAAATATGTTGACGTATTAAATGTCGTAATTCACCGCACATTTTGCCACTGGAAATATTATTATGGGTTTGTGTTTTGAAGAAACCCTAATGAAAGATAGGGCACATAACGTTCTGATTGCGTTATTCAATTTATCTTCAACTTCATTAAAAGTTTGATTTAAAAAGCAATATATTCCTGAACATGCGATCACTTGTCAGTCCTATGTGTTCGATTTTCTAGAATTTAACAAAATTATGACATTTATTATTGTCTATTTGTGTATTTATTAAACGTTTTCTAATTTTGGCATGTTCAGTTACTTTGAATAATGTGTGTTAAGAATTGAATTTGATAAAAAGGCATTGTTGACAATCCAGAACTTACACAGAAAACAATGGCATAACAGACAGATGTCCTGAGGTCAATGCCCATTTTTGGCAGTAATATCACGCAGATAATACATTGTCTTTTTCCACGATGCGGTCAATTCGCCTAATGAACGAAATGTTAAATCAATATAATTTGTTTTATAATTGCTTTCACATGGGCATATTAATTTGCACATATTGAGGTACATATGTGCATTTTTCTCATGCAAATAAATTTGACCAATATGAGCACTACGTGAATCATCGTCAAGACGTTTTGTGATTCTTGATGCAGTAACCTGTTGAGTCATGCTATCTAATGATACATGCTGCAAACATCCATTTGATTTCTAAATTTACTTAACTTCAGACAATGCCACATAACACATATTTGCCTACATGAACATTTGTATTGTTTTTCGGATGTCTGCGCCTGTGTATGACGATACAGGTATCAGTTTTCACATAGTTTCAGCTGTTTGAGAATGATTATACAACTATTACTACTACTACTTATAAAAAAACTGTTACAGAGAATGTTAGTTTTGATTGGTATTCTGAGGAAATATGCTGTTAAGCAGATTTATATATGAGTATTCCAAAGAAGGAACTTATTGACAAATTGCTACTGGATATGTTCATTGATAAGGTACTATAATATTTTAATAACGAGAAATAAACAATTCAGCAGCTGACACAGTTCATGTTTGAAACAGTGAACGGTGCAAAAAATGAATCTCTACGACAAAAAGTCGAGTGGAATCGACGTCTGCAAACGCGTACTAGCGAGAAATATTCATGTCTGATATTATACACGGAGTGTTTGAGTTATATGTTAATAGTGACACGATTAATTCATCAAAATGTGGTATTCTGAATGCATCATTTACATGTGCTTAAACAGACTCAAGGTCAAGGTAGGACATCGAATTACCCTATACCGTCAATTGTGACTGAAAATAGAGATGATCGATCTCGTTCGCAGAGTTCCTTTCCGCAATACCAGTGTGATTCAATGATCAAAGAACTGAGGAAACAGCAATCAGCTACCTGCGAGTGGAACTCCTTACTCTTAAGAAAATCATTCTCAAACAGAGGTGATCTTAGATAATATTTATGAAAACGGATCCAATCAAACAATAAAATGTTATGTATTGAACGTGTGGACATTAAGATACCTAACTATCAAGCTCAATGTAGTAGCTTTCAGGATCCTCTTTTTGTGAATAATTAAACGGCAATAAGTCCATGCTGCTTTTTAAATTGCGAACAAGACTGTGTGTGGGTGTGTGTGTGTGTGCATGTGTTTTAGAGATCTATTTAACAACTCAAGTTCTAAGACAGTATAGATGTCATCAGATATACATCCACTTCCAATGTAGGATAAGATATGCTTTGACATTAGCATCAGTTCCTTAAATACAGGGTTGCTTGTGGCAGTTATTTTGCATAATAAGTACAATACTGACAAAACCCGTTAGATTGAACACGAGCGCATTGTTGGCGTTAGATTAAGTTTAGATTTTAATATCTTTGTTTTCGTTTTCTTCAACTGTATTAATCATGTTGGGGGCAAAATATTGAAGTATATTCTGAACACATTAGAAACAATACATGGAATGTACAGTGTGTATGCAGAGAATAGTGTTTATGAATGCGGTGGACTTTAAATATACTCCCAGTATTCATTTAACATTTCGAAGCAATAATGTACTGTGTTTCCTATTATTCGTAACAATCTAGTTTTGAGAAATGGCAGCCTTGCATATGTTCTTCGTCTGGTTTCAGTATGTCTTTGATTGACCATATTGAAATTAAGTTAAAAGCAGATATAGTCAACGAACCTATGATCTTTAACGATGATGAAATAAGTTAGTGCAGACCCATTCTTTGAATGTCAACGTAATACGACATGCGGATTGAACGGCAACCGTTTAAAGACCAATTGGAAAGGTTGACTCTCATAAAGGACAGGACACGAATATGTAGAGGCATCAGCTAGTAAATTAGAACCTATTATGTGCTTGCGTACTCCACAAAAGGCAGCAAATCGACCAACTGAGCAACGAAATTGGTAATTTTATATCTACTGTAAGCATGAACACTTTTCTTCTTTTCAAATTTAATCTTATATTAAAGAAACTCTGGAATCATGGGTATATTTATCTGCACAAAACTATTATCAAAAGAAGACTAGAATGGATACAGCAAGGAAATATATTTGTCAAAACTACACATTTTACATTTCTTATAAAATTGCCAAGTCATGTCATCGTAGACATCACAGGATATGTAATCAGACTATCAATACACGAACACGAAACTATTGATAAGTACGCCGAGACAGAGCAATAGCTTTGATATTCATGCTTTCGATAGCACATTATACACCTTGGCATATCCGGCAGATCTCTCCATGCTTTGTGGCATACGATCAAAGCAAAGTTGTTCAAATTTGAACACCAGTCCTATGTGACCTAGACAAGGGTAGCACACAACTTGAATGGACTGATAAATACGCAATTTGACAGTGCCGGCCTGTAAATAACTTTCATTCAAATACACATATAATATCTTCTATCATTAACGCAGTCATACTTCCGATGGTAAACTTAACAAAGTATCTTTTCTAGGTCAATTACCACAACTGTTTCAGCCGATATTCAATGTGCCGCGCTATTGGTTAGTTGGCATTACATGATAAGGGAGGCAATGCATGAAATCCAAAAGATGTCGCTAGGACATGCACCAATATACCTCTTCGATCCGCCAGTGAAAATGCTGCTCCTTGATCATCATATTTTGAGAGTTTAGATACTCCATCAAATTTAGACAACATATATAAGTTGTCTCATGCAAACGTTTGATAATGTCTTAATTTGTAAACGGCAAACAATGATGTCTTGGGTGGTGGTTGTGTAGCGTCTGCAGTGGCTGTGTAGCCCATCACGGAAGTGGCAGTCCTTACTGCACTTGATGTTCTTTAATATTGGTTCTGGTGTGTGCTGTATGTGCTTCTTCTTCGCCTTTCATTAGCTAACAAAAGAACCTTGCCACAATCGGCTTTTCAACAAGTGATAAGAACACGTCTCATGCTGGGCCTGTCTAGAGCAAGCTCTTCCCAGCAGTTGACATCGATGTCAAGGGCTTTCATGTCGCACTTGCAGACATCCTTGAAGAGGAGTTGTATGCGTCCGATAGACATTTTGCCAGAGGAAAGTTCCGAAACAAAAGTCTTTGGGGAAGCGTCTGTCATCCATCCGACATACATGCCCCAGCTATCTATCGTATGCGACGTTGGCAGAATAGAGTGTTCGTGCGAAGAATCTTGGCACGTTCAAACGACTCGTGATGTGTTACTCGATCACTCCAAGTGATCCCAACTATAACTCGGAGACATTGCATGTGATATTCGCTCAGTCCTTTTGCTTGTGAGGCGTACGGAGGCCACTGTTATACTCGAGAGTGCTTTGCACGCATGTATGGTACAAGGTGACCTTAGTGTTCAGAGTCAACATGTTCCACACTCTCTGCGATAGTCTGGATAGACTTGTTGATGCTTTTCCAATCCGGTTGGTGAGCTCAGCATCGAATTATAGTTTGTTGTTGATGGTAGAGCCGAGGTAGGTGAACTGACTACTTCAGTTTCTTAGTTGTTGATGTTGTTACTTGGAGAAGTCTGCATTCTGAGGCACCACGTTCGTTTCCATTAGGCTGATGGTCAGAACAAACTCGCATAAAAAAAAGGACTGGAAACGTATTGTTATATACAGTCAATGTCGATTTTCAGTATAAAAAGGACTGGAAACGTATTGTTATATACAAAGTCAATGTCGATTTCCAGTATAAAAAGGACTGGAAATGTATTGCTATATACAAAGTCAAGGCCGATTTTCAGTATAAAAAATACTGGAAACGTATTGTTATATATAAAGTCCGTTCTTGATATGAAACTCTCTGAAATATAAACTATTTGAAGACGCATCCCTCTTTATATTTCCGAAGCTATATATTAGTGGCTGTTCGAGCTCGTAGGTATTTTGGGAAGTTTCAATGACCTTTCAACCTCTCTTGAATCATGTCGAGTTGTTGCTAATATACTGTACAAATTATGTTCATCTGTAGATGAAACTGGTTGTACGTGCTGTCTTATATTTATGTAGGTGTGTTGTTAATCATTTTATCAGAATATGTAGCTTGCTTGTCCCAGACCAATATATATCTTGATACGCTGTTATTGACAGATTCGTTGTACACATTTACGTATTATTGTCTCAAATCCAATATGTTTATATTCGGCTGGAAATGAAGTCCAGAAACCTATTAATTCTTATTAACAACTAAGAATTTACATCCTCTGTGCATTCAAACTGTTGCTCTCCTGTAGAAAACGTACACCATCACGATATCGAATGTTTGGAAAACCTCTGTGACATTTAAAATGCATGCTTAGTAATATGAAGTCAGCTTATGTGTGCCTCTATTTTTGCTCATTTTACATCCTCAGGGTAACGAAAAATGAATCAGTTATTCATATTTGCCTAAACGCAGAACAAATGTTATAGATTACGTATGTGTGGGATGAACCGCTTTCACATCATCTTGTTAACAACTGTGCTATGTTCGAAGAGCTTAGCAAACTTTCCCATGCACTGCAACTTCACTAGCTACCTTCCGATCAAGAATAAAACAGAATGTGTTCACTATGAAAATTCTTTGACTGGCTATAGTCCAACATACATATCGTGCCACATCAGTGTGTTAAACTCATTAAGATAGTTACGCTCCTCTTCCTATACTATACTTCTCATTGTTCCCACTGTTAAAACCTGGTCATGCAGACAACGTTTGTTTGCGTTCAAGCATCAGCTTCATTGATCTTAAACACAAGGACACTGTGATCTCATTCAATCAAGAGCGCTCGTTAGAAAAGCACCTATGACAACAACAATAACAAAATAATCAGAATAATATTTAGTTTATTTAGATATTGTCTGCTTGGTTTTGTTGTGCATTTTCGTTGCGTTTAATTGTGTAATCTTGATCTTGTATGTATGCGTTTTGTGATAGCTAATAGTGTAATGCTCTTAGAGTTTCAAGAAATTAGGCACTGTGTATAGCCTAAATTTGTATTATTTATTATTTTTATTATTATTATTATTATTATTATTATTATTATTAGTAGTAGTAGTAGTAGTAATATCATAATAATCATTATTTTTACTAGTAGTAGTAGTAGTAGTAGTAGTGTAATCATCATCATCATTATCATCATCATCATCATCAATATTATTATTGTTATTATATTTTTATTTTAAAAATTATTAGTATTATTATTGTTATTATTATACTTATTATTATTATTATTATTATTATTATTATTATTTGTATTGGTATCATCATCATTATTATCATCGACATCATTATTATCATTATTATTATTATTATTATTATTATTATTATTATTATTATTATTATTATTTGTATTAGTATCATCATCATTATCATCATCGACATTATTATTATTATTATTATTATTATTATTATTATTATTATTATTATGCCTTCAACATTGTTTGCAGATAATGCAAAAGCACATGCAATAGGGGCATGAATCAATGTGTTGTTCCTTGCTTGAATTCAAAACAGAACACGTCACGTTTTGTGCGTGTCTTGATGCTGTTTAAGCAGTATAAATGCCAGTTATAAAGATTTGTGAACAATTGCATCAAGGTGAAGCGTAAACGGTGACTCAGAAACCATATGGAATATGAAAGACTCTACTATTTCATTAACAAGTGTAGATCAAACATGAATTGATCAATTGGCAGTTGCTTTGAACATGAATTACTTCTATATGTCCACATTTATACGACTTAACGTAGATAGCAAATAGATTGAAATATTTATTGTCCTTTGTTCCATTATACGAGGACTGATCCTTTGTCAAGCATCTACTCATAAAGCTCTGTCTTATCAAGTGTTCTTGGTTCTACACTGTCTTTCATTGTGTCTTTACACTGAATGATCGGCTCTTTTATGGAGGAAATATGCTATTAAATCAAATAGAGATTTATTTATGTCGATCTAAACTTAAAATCTCAAATGAACATACATGTATATATTGTTTCGCTTACAATTTACCATTTACAGTATTTCGTGCGATATCACGTTGATTATTGACTGTCACAAATTGACTTAAAATTATTCACTTGTTTTATTTACTCATTAGAAATAGTTTTGATTTCAATATAACTAAGACCTTAAAATATATTATCTGATATCTACGATGCTAAAACGCATTATCCGAAGTTGACTGTACAATAAAAGCTACGTGTATACTTATGTGCTTTTTCTCTCAATGATACTTTGTACGTTTTTGCGCTCTATTCATATATAACAAGTATGTTTTCCTCATTACCGGTTAGAAAAAGTTTATGTTATTGATTAAATCGGGGACTAGGATGAGGGTATAAGTAGGTAAAGATGTGATTGCAGAATGATAATAAACTCCCAAGAGCTTGACTGTAAATGGAATAATTAAAACACAATGAGCTGCCCACTATTTGTAAATACGCTATAACAATAGAACTGAAACATCATTTAGATAAGTATCTTATCTTTGCCAAATTCACTTTATTTAAGTATTTTATCAATTAAACTGAATCACTTTGTGTTGATGCACATGGAAATATAAAACTCTTATTTTCAAAGATCATTGCAAACACTTACTAAAAGGTACGTCTTAGCTTACGAAATATCAAAATTCTAACGCGTTCTGTATTTCAGCACTCAACAAGCTTTGATGTCAATAACTAATCACGGTATTCTCAGGAATATGAATTCCTCAAAAATCCCTAAGTGGCACGAATCGGCAATAAAAAGAGAATGGTCCGAATAACAAAACTGCTATACCATAGCAGTCTGCAATGACAGATACGGCGGTTAGATAGAATTCATCGGCAGTTTTAATTACTGGCTACAGGTGGGGAAAAGAATAAATTATAGCGTGAATGATCTCAATTAAAAAATTCAGATTCAGAAAGTCAGTACACAATTAATTATTTAAAGCATGATAAATGTTGTATTGAAAAAATGAGGTAGTGCAAATCCTTATGAAAAAGTTTGATTTCATACGAGTATGTGATTTTAGGTTGTATTTATATTAAAAGTTACGATATAGTATGTTGAATAAGCGAAAATGTTTCTTTTTGCCAAGAACATCTTAATAATTGTTGAACGAACTAAACGACATTTACAGATACAAAATTATGCAAAGAGAAGCAGTTGGCTTTATTATTTGGGTATGCTGAGCTGTTTTATTTATGTATCAGTAGCGACAGTTACCGTCTTTATCGTTGATGGAAATACTTATTTCCTTCTAGATATGAGCATTCACTATTCTATTTAAGAACGCATTCTTATTCATATTGCAAATGCAATTCGACAAGAATGATTATATTGCCATATTTTAAAAGACCCATGGAAGGGAATTGTCAATGTACTTAAAAATATATAGACACTAGATTTGATGTAAACTGTTCTAACTACCGTCTGTCAGCGGAAAAAAAGATAAAATACTAATATTCAGCGAAGACTTCAGTCAGAAATACAGATACATGGAGCCACTACTACAACAACGGCTACAGCTACAGCTAATACTACTGCTGCGCCTGCTGCTACTACTACTACTACTACTACTACTACTACTACTACTACTACTACTACTACTACTAATAATAATAATAATAATAATAATAATAATAATAATAATAATAATAATAATAATATCCAGAGGCTCTAATCGCTCTACAATGTTAGATAATAGGTACAAACATATGCAACGACATGATAACAATAACAAACAACATGAAATAACAAAACATAAACATACTAACATTAACTAAGAACGTAATCATTATTAAGTTTTTTAGTCTGTTTATCTGGTCGACATTTGTATGAGTCCTTGTGTCAGTGATGTAAGTTTAAGTCCTTCAACATAACTGCTTCCTAGTACACAAAAAAGGGTGAACGTACGACCTAGTTTTCATAATACTACTAATAATAAGGACTTTGTATATAACCTAATCTTTAGAAGCTATAAGCGCTTTACAACATATATACTGACAAGACTGCAACAAAACAACTAACAAAATGAACACCATGAAATTAGACAACATTGAAAAATGGTGAAAATATTTAAGGTAGGAAACTTTTATTAGGTCTTTAAGTTTGTTCGTTAGTTAAATGCGAAAGGAAGCGAAAAACAAAAGAAACGTCTCAAAGCTGGCCGGCAAAGAACAGGAAGAAGAATTCCAGTTATCTCCCTTCCGCCCTGTGTAGCTAAACAATTTAAACATTTTTATACCCTGGTGTAAATCCATCTTAAATCGTCCATCCTTGTGCCAACTGTCGCAAGGATACCACTGCTTATTGCATTATTCATCGCCCAATCAGTAGGACCACCGGAAAAACGCACAAAAATAGTTAATTTTATCAACAACCAGAATATCGAATTCTTCATCCTGATAGAAACATGCCTAAAACATCATGCTTAATACCAAACCAAAGTATTTTGGTAAGGTTGCATACTAAACCCATGTTAGTAAATAGATCATTATTGGACATTTTGAAAATGTTTCTCAATCTAATACTTTCATTAAGAACATTATCATTAGGAAATAAACTCTGCAATAGATCGATTATAAACCTCATATCATGACAAAAGGTAGTCTGATTTAGGCATCACATTGACTGAAATAAATGTTTCATAAAAGTTGAGAATTTAAAGTTTTCACCATTAACATTAAAATGAAGAGAAAGATGCCTCATATCTCTTGAATACAGCCATCATTACAGGTGTGGGTGTGTGTGTGTTTGTGTTCTTTTTTATGTGTTGATATCTTTGAAATACAGGTGTATCATTCATCTCTCTATCTTTTTTTATCCTGATGATATCACCTACATTCCTGAAGATGACTAATAATTAAGAACAATACATAAATAATTATCATACTGATAATAATAAGCACGAACCTTATTTCACCTAATCAAAAGAAATCTACAAATCATTTTTTGTTTGTATACTTTCACATATACTTCTGTATGGTTTGCAAAAAGCACTACCTTTAAGTTCGGTAGTAAAGGTCTTCATTAACCCGTGACATGTCAACTTCTCTTTTATCTTTTGTCTTTCCTTTCGTGAGTATAAAGCATGGCAATTAGAGTTAAAAACTAAGTATATAAGTGATTGCATGGGGTCAATTGGATTCATTTCAATCGACGCGCCATACGAGTCTTAGTCCGCTATTGCCATCTGATACCATCCCATGCCGGGTAAAAGTAGCAAACTTTGATGATTTTGAACGAAAACATCAAGCGAATCAATATGTGTGGTGCTGTGGCATTTAGATATATATATATATATATATATATATATATATATATATATATATATATATATATATATATATATATATATATATATATATATATATACACATGTATATATATATATATATATATCTATATATATATATATATATATATATATATATATATATATATATATATATATATATATATATATATATATATATATATATATATATATATTGATAATGTATATACTTTTGTTAATCATTCTATCTTTATTCATATATAAATGAAAAATAGTTTTCGAATTTGACGAACCAGTTTCACTAGTCAAACGAGAATAATTGCGACCGAAAATGAGCAGCTCTATTTTTTATGTGTGTTTTTTAGTGCCTTCTGACTCATTTAAACTTACATAATGAAAGAGAGAGACTGTCTTTGCGATCGCAATAGCCACACCTGGTATATCGTATTGCAATCGACCTGGTAGTGTGGGTATAGATTTAAGAAAACAATAACAATTAATTACATGTAATCACATACACACACAGGTTCGCACGTACACACACGTTTGTGTTTCAGTATTTCATAACCAGAATGACTGAATAATTTAAGACTTGAAAATATTTGATTTGGTAAGTGATGTCTACAACTACTGCATATTGTGTTTACCAATTTTAACTTTTATCTGATCCAGACAGATGAACTTTCTCCATGACTCAGACCAGATATGTAGCTTTTGATAGACACACTCTTTGATTTATATCAATGGATACAACTGTTTTCTCCCATCCTTTAGTATAATCCCTAGGAATACAGCCTTACATGGATACATATGAATATACTCAAAGTGATAGTATTAAAACAGAAATCCATTGGTATAATGCTGCATTGTTGCAGAGTTATCATTTTAAAACTAACGAGAATAGAATTGAAATATGCTATGATATCCAATAAATAAGGATTAAAGAGAATGCATAATGTTGATATTAATTGGTTCTCTCTTATACAACTCTAAACTAAAATAACATACAAAGAGCTCATGTTTGTTTGGAATGTGTACTTAAAGCAGCAACCTACAATTACATATTCGTACTTTGTTGCAGTGCTGGAAAAATGAATATTACATTAGCGAAAAAATCGAATATACTATCAATCTGTCCATCAAATTCGCATTCGCATCACTAGCTGCATGAATATTTCTAAGTTTCTTGCATACAAATTGCGATATGTATAATTTTTTGTGGTGTGAATATAAATATAATGTACAAATGAGAGACAGTAAACCATCCACATATGATTAATTATTGTATTTGCGTATGACATCCTTCTGATATTTTAAGTACAAAACTAATTGACGTAATTCTGAGATTATTTAATAAGATTGTAATCACAGTTGAGTTATTCTATTTTAACGGAAAATGATATTTGCTTCATTCATTTATATTGTTCTATTTTTCATGATACGAGTACAGCAGGATTCAATGGAAATAAACTATTAGTTGTTTATTATTAAGTTGTATGTTAGTTATTATTTTAAATAAAACAGATTATCAATTACCTTACACACAATAAAATAGTGTGTCGTCTGCTTTTCTTATGAATATTTCATCATTTGTTGCTGTATTAGAGCTGTAGTGTCACAAACATATATTAATCAAGGACGAATTATTTAAACTTTAACATAACAATTTTGTCATAATTGTTCTATTCAAGGCATGTAGCTCGATGGAAAGCGAAACTCAAAGTAATTTACATGCTGGAATTTGAGCAAGAACAACGCATTATACTTAAATTATCCGACCTTGAAACACTTCGAGTTTGCAACACATATATGTATAGAGAAGTTTACCAATTGCCCTATAGCTGACATACTTTTTTTTAAAATATTGTACGTAAAATGTCTCTGGACACAATATGCGATAAACCCTTAAAAGCCAATGGCACAGATTTTGCTACAATATCTTTTACTTATATCTTTATT
>JARLTB010000023.1:162500-292500 GCA_030141615.1 Unio pictorum
TTTGTATACAAATTGCGAGACTGATCACTAATAGACATACTATTAATAGATGCACATCATTTACATATGAAAATATTTATGCAAAAAGTATAAAGACAAAATCTTTGGATGACTTAGTTATATTGCACGTTTGCTAACCGGTTTGAAAATCCTTTCCCCTTTTTTTTCAGACTGAGAGCTTTACTGGGTGTATCGTTGCTTAATGAACACACCAAGCTGCAAATCAGTTATCAAATTATCAACACTTACGCATTTCAAATGTTTACCTTTTTACTCCTAAGTAAGGCTCAGAAATGTATAGTCATACATCAGCACCTGTGACACTTTCATTTCAATGAATTTGGTCATTCATTTATATTTGTGTTAGTAGAGGCATCGTCATCGACTGCTATCATTACAGTAGCCACGTCATACTCATAGACTGTCGAATATTTATATATATATATATATATATATATATATATATATATATATATATATATATATATATATATATATATATATATATATAAAACCATCTTTTCAACAATTGAATACTTTAACGTTTAACATAAGACATACGTATGCAACAGCAGACTTAATCTAAGTAAGCCATGATATCAACCAGAGAGTTTCTACAGAATGCTCTTTGCGCAGTAAAAAATACTTTCCTTCTCAAATATTGTTAGCTCATTCTTATTTACCTACGTCACAGGCAAATATCTGTAAGAGTCATGCATGCTGCATAACCAGTTGTATATAATTATTTAGAACGTTATTTCATCTATTGAACGATATCAACAATATTGACACCCTCGAGAATCAAAAACATTCCTAATATAAAATATATTAAAATTTTGAAATATTCTTTAAAAGTAAATATTTTGTTTAATTCCACAAATATGTTTCTGATAATATATGTTTGTAAGTCATTTGATTCACCGAAACCTCAGTATTTTGACATAGACATATTTGGTAGTTTATCAATATTCTTTGGTTTACTGGTGTCGTGCATATCATCCACACATGTTCACTTCACGAAAATATGTACGGTTTACCGGAGTTTCTGATCACCGCAGATAATTAAGCTGAATAAAGCTGTAATCTGTATCATTGTAAACATACATACATACATACAGACATACATACATACATACATACATACATACATACATACATACATACATACATACGCACGCACGCACATACATGGTATATATATATATATATATATATAATTTATATCCATAGCATAATCTATTACCACTAATATAATCAACTGACATTGGGTACCGACGACAAAGGCTGTCGTTGTCTCTCTCAATGACTATCTTGAACCGAAGGACTTTTGAAGCTTCTATTATCTTTCCATTAATTATTAAATCGCAATTATAAGACAAAAGAAAGGTTGCAATGGCAGAACAGGAACATTATAATGTAATAACACTGTTATGAAAGCAGGAAGTGAGACGATATCATTGGTTAATTTTGATCAATAAAGTGCAAAAAGTTCTGTTTTTTAAAAAAGAAATTGCTTGATATTTCACTCATAATCCTTCTAAACTTAGGTCAATAAAATTATGGAATTTTCATTCCGTGATAAGTTTGCATTATCATCTTCGACGTTCTCCTATGGTCGAGATTTCATAGAATTTCGGCTTTTAAAGTTGTACATTCTCACTGAAACGACCACCATATAAGCAATGTCCTAACATAAAACGTATAACATATTGTTTTATGTGTACCGATGAGCTAAGATTACCGAGAGAAAAACTTTAATTTATCCTTCGACCACTTATTTAGGGCAAATAAAATCCATAGTTACAATTGAAAAGAACACATTACAAATTGTAATGTTCGCTGGTGAAGTCAAGCAGTACGGGATGCAGTTGCTAGGATTTTGTACTCTCTCTTATCAGAAAAAGCGGTGACGGATGCTTAATATACGTTATTTTCCTAATTTAAAAATAATAATTATATTCAGTACGATAAAGAACATCACCTATCGGTACAGAGAAACACACACACACACACACACACACACACACACACATATATATATATGATTATACACACACACACACACACACACACACACACACACACACACATAACGTTCCTTGATGTCACTATGAAATGAAGTATTTAAAAGCCGCCCAGCATCAATGATTACGATCTTGTACTCGACCGTTACACAGTTAAATGTATCGACTGCATTCTGCTGTACATATGCTATATTCAACCATTATGGTAATCAAGCCCATCTAAATAATAAATCGTGCATTTTGTCAAAGAATAAGTATAGTATGATATTATAAATTAATTTCTAATGTAAATCGAAGGCATATTTGATCTGTTTCTCAATAACTGCTTAAAGAACTTATCCGAGTCATTTTGATTTGAGCATTTTTCGAAAAAGGGTGAATTGAAATTCTTTAAAATTTCTCTGACTTTGTATATATCGATGCCTACATTAGTGTAATAGCCATAACCATTGATGTAATTTAGCTGACATGGAATAATACGTTAATTGTCGTTGTGTTGTCGGTGTCTTTTATAGCAAATATGTAAAATATACATTATCGCGTTAGTAAATATTACATTTACTAAACAAGCTTGTATTGCCAGCAACACTTTAAAAATTGGCGGGGCATGCATTCACTATGCTCCAGCTTATGAGAAAATGAGTGAAACCAATATCCCATGGACACGGTTATTAAATCAATGATCTGATTGTATGCGATCAAGCGTACATTTAAAATACATTACGAATTTAATGAAGTATTAACTAGGATGGCCCTGCCGTTAACAAGCCATTTTGTAATGTAATCGTGCATACATACTGTAATATCAGTTTGTCATGTCAATTAGAACATTTATCATCTAAATCATTATTACTAATACTTTAAAAAAATATAGATTGAATTAAGCACAGTCACATACTCCGCCATGCTGCTATTTCAAGGTAGCCATTTTATTCTTGTTCACAAGCAATACAAAGGTGTAAAGGTGTAACTATATATTTATACGATATATCGTCCTCTTAATGGGGAACATTATGTGTCATATATATAGGTTGTTGTTGTTGTTGTTGTAGGTTTAACGATGCTATATATGGCGGCCAGTATTAATGGTGGAGAACGAACCCGGGAAAACCCCCATCAAAGAACTACCGACCCTGGAGAAGCTACTGGCAAATTGTACTACATATGGTCCTTTTAGAAAAAAACATTATGGGTGATATATTTAGATTGTTCTTGTTGTTGTAGGTTTAACGCTATTTTTCAGCACACACGATAGGTTATACATGGCGGCCAGTATTAATGGTGGAGAACGAACCAGGGAAAACCCCCAGAAAGAACTACCGATCCTCAAGAAGCTACTGAAAAGCTTTCTCACATACACGCATTGGCCGAATCTGAGACTTGAACTCTCGCAGACAGAGGTGAGATGGCAGTGATCCGTAACGGAGACCACTCGTCCACTCGGGTCACCTTCATATATTTAGGTGAAATTATCAATTTTCAAGTTCCAAATCAACAATCATTAAACGCAGTGATGATTGACATGTTTATTGAAGACAGCTCCATAACAAATCAAGGACCTGTTTCAGTAGCAGAACAAAGTGTTTTCCTGGCAAATATTCTGTAAGCTCAAGTAAAAGGTATGTGTTATTTCCTGAGAAAGGCACGCGGTTTTCGTTTAAAGCAAAGCACAAAACATTTTTAGAATGATGTATCACGTAGCCTTTGTTTGAAAGATACTGACATAAACGATAGTGTTACACGCACAGGGGTATTCACTTGACCGAGCGGTGTCAAAACCCTGGCGCGAGTCACGCTGGAAGTCATATGTTTTCCCCAAATTTCCAAAGACTTCCATACAACTTGAGTTGTAAAATGGAAAGAAAGACGTGTCTGCTATAATTAATAATCTTTGCTCTAATCAATTGGCGACCCAGAGGAGACAACTTGCCCAAGAGTCCATTAACCGCACCTTAGCATGGTTTTTCTTCATTATCATCCTATTTCCGTACCGCAAGCCCGTCATGCCATTGCAATTCCACTAGTATTCCCTTACTAACTGGGAAATATTTAACTGCGCGACCCTAGGCCAGTCAATCCACAGAATTTCCGGCGTATCACGCTCATATACATACGCCCATTTTCCACTATGGACACATAAACGGTACCTACCAAGTTCCAACCTATTGATTCCATTCTATAATTTATTGATTTCCAACCATAAATACTGCCTTTTCAATCACATCACTTTTATACACCGCGGAATTTTAATATGGACTATGTTACAAAACGGGACAGTCATTCGGCTTGTTCCCAAATTCACTACTAACGACCCCAGCATGGTTCAAATTCACTAACACTCGGCTCTGTGATGTTTGCTCCTACTAACTGGCTAACTATTTCGGGCTAGTAATGTTTCCATGGCACCGAAGACCAAATACTCGCACAAATTAAAAACGGGATGCTGTCAAATACACATACTCCAAATTTATTACAATAGTAACACGCCATTGATTTTCATGGTCGCCTTTTAAATGCGTAAATTTATTAACTTGTGTGCTTAAACGGGAGTTTGTATCATATAGAACAATATATCACTTTGTTTGGCAAATACTAACGCTGACCTGAAGCTTTTGACATACCATTATTTTTGTATGATTACATATTTTCATGCGTAGGTACATTATGTTAATGAAAAAAATGGAGAAGCTTTGTTCATATCCTATAGAGCCACGTGTACATTGTTTGATAAATATTAACATTAGCTTGAAACTATTAAAATACTATTGATTTCAATGATCAGCCATTGTCATGCATAGTTCCATCAATGTGTACCATCTAGAGATGTGCTTTATTTATATCGATAGACGGATGTACTACTTTGTCTGACAAATGAATATCATCATCTACTTGAAAATATTAACGTACATTGATGACATTGAACGCCCTTTTTCATGCGTAGTTATATCAAAGTGTGCCGAAAAAGAGATGCATCGATCATATTTTATATATTGGTATGCCATCTTGTTTGACAAGCAATAAGACAAACTTTATGATGTTACAGAAAGCTTGGCTTCCTTGGTCACTGTTTCACGCAATGTTTCACAAAGTGTACGGATGAGTTATTAATATCTTACAAACAAGATCTGTACAAGTCATGCGTATCCTTAGTAAACAATGAGCAGTATCTATATTGTTTGTTACAAATCTCATGTTATTGAACGGTTTAGACAAACTCGTTTGATGGTATAGTTAACATTAATATAAATATGATAGTAATGTATCATGCTCGTGTCAATTAGTCAGGCACGTTTAACGAATTCACTATTTCTAAAATTTGCGTTATACTTTTTTCAACTGCAATAGTTGCCGGTGAAATGCAAAATGTATAGTTTTGAGTCTGACCATATATTAGAAATGGTCCACGTGCCATGTATCATTGACGATACAGTGACAATTTGTATATAAATTGCAGTTTTGTAAACAAGGCCTTCAATCATATTGTAAGATTCGTCTGTATAATCATTTTCACTGGAGTTCGAATGCAATGTAAGAGGAATTATTTATTTAAATTATTCATTGGATGTATAAACTGAGCATTGGTCAGAAAGATACTTTGGAAATATTAAGGACTCATTCAAAGACATAATGGATAGTGTCGTTGTGGTACATCGACTCATTCACGACTCATGGTACATCAATCCATTCAAGACTTTTGATACATCAACTTATTCACGAATAATGGTACATCAACTCATTCAAGACCATTTGAATACATCAACCCATTCACAACTATTGGTACATCAACCCATTCACGACTATTGGTATATCAACCCATTCAAGACTATTGGTACATCAACTCATTCACGACTATTGGTACATCAACTCATTCCAGACTACTGGTACATGAACCCATTCAAGACTATTGGTACATCAACTCATTCAAGACTATTGGTGCATCAACTCATTCAAGACCACTGGTACATCAACAGATTCACAAACAACATCAACTCATTCTCGACTACTGGTACATCAACTCATTCACGCCTATTGGTACATCAATTCATTCAAGACTATTGGCACATCAACCCATTCAAGACAATTGGCACATCAACTCATTCAAGAGTATCGGTACATCAACTCATTCAAGACTATTGGTACATCAACTCATTCAAGACTATTGTTACATCAACCCATTCAAGAATACTGGTACATCAACCCATTCTATACTGTTGGTACATTAATCGATTCAAGACTTTTGATACATCGATTCATTCAAGACTATTGGTACATCAACTCATTCAAGACTAATGGTACATCGACTCATTCAAGACTGTTAGTACATCAAACCATTCAAGACTACTGGTACATCAATCCATTGAAGACTATTGGTACATCAACTCATTCAAAACTATTGGTACATGAATCCATTGAAGACTACTGGCACATAAACCCATTCAAGACTTTTGGTACATCAACTCATTCAAGACTATTGGTATATCAACTCATTCAAGCATAACGGTACATCAACTCATTTAAGACTATTGATACATAAACTCATCGAAGACTATTGGTACATCAACTCATTCAATTATATTGGTACATCAAATCATTCAAGACTATTGGTACATCAACTCATTCAAGACTATTGTTACATCAACCCATTCAAGAATACTGGTACATCAACCCATTCTATACTGTCGGTACATTAATCGATTCAAGACTTTTGATACATCGATTCATTCAAGACTATTGGTACATCAACTCATTCAAGACTAATGGTACATCGACTCATTCAAGACTGTTGGTACATCAAACCATTCAAGACTACTGGTACATCAATCCATTGAAGACTATTGGTACATCAACCCATTCAAGACTTTTGGTACATCAACTCATTCAAGACTATTGGTACATCAACTCATTCAAGCATAACGGTACATCAACTCATTTAAGACTATTGGTACATAAACTCATTGAAGACTATTGGTACATCAACTCATTCAATTATATTGGTACATCAAATCATTTAAGACTATTGGTACATAAACTCATTGAAGACTATTGGTACATCAACTCATTTAAGACTATTGGTAGATCAACCCATTGAAGACTATTGGTACATCAACTCATTCAATTATATTGGTACATCAAATCATTCAAGACTGTTGGTACATCAACTCATTCAAGACTATTGGTTCATCAACCCATTTAAGACTACTCATTCTTTACGTTTTGACTTTTAGGAATATTCATCTTAAATTAATTTTATTGTCAGTGTCTATCTAATTATCATTTTTGTATTATACTGAAGTCAAACTTTTGCTATATGTTTATTATTTTTTTTTTGTCAATATTTTCGCAAGAGTCGGATCGTTTGTACATTATTTTACGCAGAAGCATTTGCAATCACATAGCATATTAAACATATAATATGAAAGCATGCATATTTATATAATTCATATTACATCGACGAGAAAGTAATTACTAAAATATGTATGCATGGAACAAAACATTTAAGTTAATTAATGAAAAAAGAATTTAATTCGAGGATATTATCACATCGTTTAATTTTTACCCAAGAATTGTTTAAACTTTTCGGGCACTTACTTTCATCGCATAAGACGAAGCTGTATTCTAATATATTCTAATTCACACTCATCCAGTCATAATTACAATCTGAGCAACGTTAAGATCACACACACACACACACACACACACACACACACACACACACAAAAAACACACACACACCTATCTATCTATCTATCTATCTATCTATCTATCTATATATATATATATATATATATATATATATATATATATATATATATATATATATACATACACTCTATAGTGGAGAGCTATATAAATTAAAACTGTCTTCGGAAACATGACCTTTACTACAACGATGTGCACGCTTAAATGTCGTGTTCAGCTCACGAATCAATCATAAGTAAAGCACGTTGAATTTTATGTTCATGTGACATATCTACAACACATAATATCCGACAAGATAATCAGCAGTCAGGTATGTCTCAACCGAATTATGAATGGTTTGCTTTGAATCGAGTTTAAACGTATTTCGTGATTAAAACGTTTAGTTTACACATTATACAGCGGTTCTAATAGCTACTAAAGACTGCAATGGAGATTTATTGTGTTTGAACAAATAAAACGCTAATATTAAAACAATTAGAGGAACAATGGTCAGTAATTTCGCTTTCAAAACAGAGAATAGATACTTAATAAAATTGAATTACCTGCAAGGTAGTTGGAATTAAAATGACTATGTTCTTGTTTACAATGCGAATTTTTTTAGTTCCTAGCAAATATTAATGTGATATCATGAATAGCTTTTAACCGGTACAGCAAATAAGTAGATTTGTTAAGAATTTAGGTCAATAGATAGCAGATTACCTTCTAGAAAGAAAAAGCGTTACATTGTATTATATTGATTTAAAAAATAAATGACACTATAACCAACGGTGACATATGACACTTTAGCGGTTGTATTGATGAATATTATCTGCTTGGTTAGTAGACATTCCGATTAAAATGTATTTTTCATGTCATGCCTGACAGAAAATATTACCTGATCAAGGTAAATTTTAAAAACAAAAACACAGTTTGGTATACAAAACATATATAGAAGCAAACCTTATTCTTAAGTTTATTTTCTTTCGCTGAGTTAACCTGTTTGCATCAAAATTGCTGTAGTTTAACCGCAGTAGCCATAATGAACAAACCGTACAAAAAATAAATCCACTACTCAGAAAACTGCAGGAACCCTGGAGATATGGTTTCGAATAGATGTGACATTTGAAGACATTTGTCATTCTCTCTCTCTGCCCATTGCTTTTAAATAGATGTTGGATATGTTTCAAATGTAAAATTCCTAGTCGCCATTCTCTACTTTTTATTACTTTTTAAGTAAGGTTCATTACAGTACAAACTTTCCGTATATTTTAAAATATACGATACTCATCAAGAGCGTTGCTTTCCGTTGGCTTTCTCCAGTTTGAATTGTTTAAATTCTTTATATTGACGTTCAATAAATATTCGAAACACACAAGTATACTATAATCTTATGCTGAAATGAAAAGCAGAAGTGCTAGCTTTAAAAATTACTTTTCTTCAGAACAGATTATGTAACTGTGTTAAAAAGACGTTCAGTTCTATTAATTTACCTTTTCAAGTGGGGGCTGGTGCTTGCTGCATAATACTCCATGATGTTGCAAACTTGTATCTTTGTCGAGTAGAGCGATGCTGAAACACCTGTAAACAATAAAGCAAAACTGTTTTTTAAGAACTCGCAATTCTTTGAGTAAATATTTTCAACTGAACGAGGTAAATTCAAACACACATTGAAAACAACTTGTAAGCACTAATGGTTAGGTAGGGCATACGTTCAAACCAAAAAAGTAAATATTCCAATACTATTTGAATTAATATAACGATGTAATTAGAACATACATGCGTTATTCGCAATACGTTTGGACAAATTGGCTATACCATTTAAAATTAATTCATATAATTGATTCAGTTTCCGAATTAAACAGCCACGTCTCTTAATTCAAACGACTTTAACAGTTCGATCTCATCTGATGCTATTACCTTATAATTTATATCGTCATTTTAAATAATTAATCTTTCCTTTTTTGATTCCAAAAAGCAAATATGGTAAAGGTTACATATTACAATCCTTCATGACAAATAGGCATCTAATGTCAACATGTGATATTTTTCCTTCTGAAATACCAGGATATACATATTGCTCATGTGACGGCAAACACTCGTCTTTGATTGACTTCATTTTGATACCCTCCTCCAAAATACATTTAGTCCTTAGTGCTAATATTGGAGATGACCATCATCTCAATTTATCTGATCATTTACCTGCACGAGCAGAGTTGTTAATTCCAGAGGAACGCCTGGAATCAACATTTTCCAGATATCCAGTTACAATTAACTGGCAAAAAGTTTCTTCAGAACAAAAGGAGCGGTACAGAAATGAAATCAATGAGCACCTGAACTCAGTGGGGCTATTTGTAAATAGCATTTTGGATGTACAAAACACATTTGTTACTGTCGCGACTGTTTTACGCAACACAGCTGATAAAATGCTTCCCAAAATAACATTACTCCCACACTTAACACCTTACTGGAAATATTTGTATGCGGCTGAACTACATAAAGTGATGAGAAGATAAAGATTGCTATGGATAAAAGATGAACGGCCACGTGGGGCACAATTTGAAATGTATGCAGAATACAAAAATGCGAAAAGAAATTTCAAAAAACAATTAAACAAGGCAAAAGACCAGTACGAACAAGAGCAATTCAATGAGTTGGGAAAGCTGCAGAACTGGATGTAGGGAAATTCTACAGAATAGTTAGACTACATAAGAAGGGGCTGAGACAAGATATTTCTGAACTAAACGTGGAAGTAGAAATATTACGGGACCCTGATTTAATTCGTGACGCGTGGTGCCAGCATTTTAGAATTTTAGGTACTGAAATACCAGATATTAATTCTAACGAATCGTTTGCAGCTGAAATTAGAAACACAAGGAAACTTATTGTGGATTTAAATATTGATGACGGAGCTGATAAGGATATGTGTGAAACCATACTACAGAAAGACATTGAAGAGGCTGTAAGAGAGCTGAAGAAAAAAAAATAAATCATATGGACATGGCAACATATGTGCAGAGCTATAAAATGTTTGCCTGTCAATCGATTAGTTATATTTTGTGCAAAAGTGTACAATAGCATAATTTCCTTGGAAACGTATCCTGATTACTTCAAAATTATCCATGTTATAACCATCTTTAAAGGCAGGAAAAAGGACAGGGTAGATATGAATAACTATAGAGATATCTCAGTCGTTCCCGTATTTCAAGAAGTTTTTGAAAAAATATTGCTGAAAAGGCTAATTCTTTACAGCAAACAAAATCGGTTTCGCTCACCCATTACAACAAGGACTTCGAAGCGAATGCAATGGCATCACTGAAGCCTTCACTATAAAAGAAGGAATAGCCCATTATTTAAAAGGTTAATCAAAAGTGTATGCTGCATTCATGGATAATGCGAAGGCCTTTTATACAGTGTGGCATGATGGCATCTTGTATAAGCTATTCCATCTCGGAATCAAAGGCAAACTGTGAAGATTAATTAGAAATTCGTTTCATGAAATTAGGGCTCATGTTCTGCTCAACGCGCATCATTCGAAACCATAAGCTATCAATCAAGGGGTAGGTCAAAGAAGAACGCTATCGGCATGGGTATTCTTAGTCATGATAATGACCTAATATCCTTGCTGGAATCAACAAAATCTGGAATACAAGTTGGCACTCTAAGAAAACCCTGTGTTGTACTAGCAGATGACACGTCCTTTCTATCTTCGTCATTTAATAGTATGTGTGTTTTACTTCGCAACCTCAATGACTAGTGGAGACTCCGGTACATTGCTGATAAAGGCAATATTGTCATATTTTCGAAGAAGAAAATCACACAAAAATCTATGTTCATGCTCGGAGATAAAATGATTCCAATAGTTTCTTCTAGAACCTATGCTGGGGTTATTCTCTCCACAGATCTTTCCAGTACTGCTGCAGTAACAAATGCTTGTGATAAAGGAAGGTCAGTATTTCAATCCATTGTTGGGACTGGCATTGGAAAGAATGGAATGAATCCATCTAATAGTGCTACACTATGGTCAAAAATAGCACTACTTGCAATGACATAAGGATGCGAATTGTGGTCCAACTTGAGCCAGTCACAGATATTCGATCTGGAAGTATGTCGAAGAAAAGCGGCAAAAAGAATTATAGGTCTCGATCAGTGCTCTTGTACAGAAACAACAATTAGCAGTCTTGGACTGTGGACCATTGAGGTTTGTGTGGATAAAATCAAACTATTTTCAATAAATCTGCAGAACTAAAGGTTCTAAGTGAGAGAGAACATGATATTCAATGTAAGTCGTTGCAGTTTGAATGTAAATAATTCCAATTCCTTTATTTTTCCTCTCTTAATCTATGTTGCGTATATAACTCGTTTGCATCGAGTTCTCTCACGCATGTGTTTTGATATTACGTTCTCTTTCCTTTTGTTGCTATATAGTGTACTGTAAGTAATTTAACGACAAACTATGTTCCTAACTTTATTGTATTTACGAAACATTAACTGAATGAAATCTCTTCTGAAGAGGAAATAAAGAAAGTCAGTCATACATACATACATACATACATACATACATACATACATACATACATACATACATACATACATACATACATACAGACAGACAGACGTGCGTGCGTGCGTGCGTGCGTGCGTGCATGCATGCATGCATGCAGGCAGACAGACAGACAGACAGACAGACAGACACACACACAGACAGACACACACACAGACAGACACACACACAGACAGACAGACAGAGAGAGATTCTCCCTGAATTATAAATGTGAATCCTTCGCAAAAAACATAATTAATAGTTAATACATTTAATAATCGAGTGTAGCCGACACACTTGAGAGGCATGCACATGAGTGCATAATACATTGACTCAAATTCTTCATGATTTCTTAATTCTTATATATACTTTTGTGGCTTTAATATTTGAAGTTTAAACAACCAAGGAAAGTCTTCGAATTTCTGACTATGGGTTGAGCAGCAGTAACCAATAAGAACCTGCCTGTAATATGTAGGTAACCCGTAATGATAATATATTAATTACATTATTGCCGTAATCAGTGCCACAGTAATGCTTAATGTTTCCATAAAATTACAACAAATAAAAGTACAATAAAGGAAAGACATAAGTTTTGTTACTAAGACCTTTTATTATGAAGCCCAATATACATGTTAATTTAAACTTCGGATGAAAATTCGTAAATATATTGTGTTCTCCGTTCTTAATTATGATAATTTCCTAGTGAGATTCCCACTATATGGGGATAATTTTTTTTTTTATAAACATAGTTCAAATTGAATCACTTTGATATTTAAATAAATCCATATTAGATTGTATCCTATTCATTCTCAAAAAAAATCTAATACAAAATGTATAATTTCATATTCAAACAAATCCAATTGTATCATTTTATATTGAAACGAAGTTAATATAAATTGTATCATTTTATATACAAACTTACCGATTACTGGCTAACATTAGTTACTTTATTGCGACTAAATCATATTGTATAATAACTATAATTTTTCTATCTAAACCAAACAGAAAATACAATTATCTAACCTTTTGGATACTGAAGAACAAAACACGTCAATGCGTATATTAACAATAGGTTAACTTGATGTAACAATCGGTAAATGGAAATGCCATGCATGCATGAATTACATGATCTCTATTTTCTATATTTTGAAACCATTGTTATGTTTATTATATAAACTCTTTCCGGCGATTTATAAGTCACATTATAATTACCTTTTCGTCATTAATGAAAGGTCTAAAGTATGTGGATATAAAGTCTGATTTGATTATTTGTACACTTAGGGATTATAATGACTAATTATGGAGAAACGAGATAAGGATTCACAGCTAATATTCTTGTGTAGCATGTTAATAATTTAGATTTAAAATATAAAACCATTTCAATCTCTCGTCTCTACTAATCGCATCAGGTCCCACTTGGGAATTTGGATGTGTTTCAAATAATTTGTTTTTCTCTAAATATTGGGTGGTGTAATTATGTTATTACACCGCGACGTTTTAAAAGTTTAGGTGGGTGGACAAACGTTCCGGCGTGTTGGACGTAAATCATATCATGACGAACACAATCACATTTTACTCTTCGCTTGTCGCACATAAAGTGAAATGCAAAAATAAAAGCTTACATGATACTCTACCGTTTATTGCCCAATTAAAAAAGTTGATTTTGTTCTAGATAATGGAAATTTCTTTATTTTTGTCACGAAGAGAGATCTTATCACCAATGTGCGTGACGAAGGCCTATCTCTAAGCACATAAACCGCATGGCATAATAATCGCTATGCCTGTCATATATCAATCAGCGAGCAAACTTTCTTCCGTCGGCATGACTTGTCATTATCTTGTTATGTAAAGTGAAATGTTAAGAGTGTATTTTGGTAAAGTAAGCAGTATCGGAAAGAAAGACAAGCAGCAATTACATGTTTTATTCACGCCTTAATGAAACTATTTGCAGCCCTAGCACTGCCATGTACTCATAAACTTTATTTTGAAAATGTGAATGTATTTACTTCATTCTATAACAATATATTCGTCACAAATCATGTAATCTATACACCTTATCTTTATAGTGTCGTGATCCATTCAATTCTAATATAAATTTACTATATGATTCGCACGTTGTGTGAACATAATCCTATACTGAAGGGTTAAATGTAGATCGTTACCTCCTTCCCACTTCAGGTGCATCTATTAAAAATTGGGTTCAAACTTTGTTTAACATATAACCCGATATGATTTGCCTTTCAAGTGCATATATTTAAAATTGAGAGGAAACATTTGGGTTTGCATGTTTAATTTTAACTTTTAACTAAATGGAGTAAACTGCAGTATCTTTGTTTTCTAATGTCATCATCTAAGTCTTCCAGGCAATTTTTAACAGCTGTCAATCCCGACATTAAAAACGACCAGACTTAAAACTCTTATGTGAGCATTGCTTTTCTCTGTGTTGGACATTTATTTCGTCCATCAAATATCATGTAAAAACTTTATAAATATTATGTATCTTCATTAGACATGGGACAGAGTGTTGCCAACTTAATACATTTTATAGTTTAGACGCACACAGTTTAAAGTTGCTAATACGGATACAAATAAAGAGAATAAAGGGGATAAAAATATGTTTGAAACAGTCATACAATAACAAGATATGCGTTTAGTCTTTTTAAAAGGATACAGTGAAGAATTTACATGCAACAGTAATTGTAATGCTTGTATTTATTCCAAATGGTGAGGTCACAAATCCGACAAAATGACAAATGATATTTGTTTAATACTCTTCATTAATATTTTTTGACACAAGTCACGTAACTAAGTAGGTGTTGCACACATATAGACCTATGAAACCGTCACTTTATTGTTTCTGATGTTTTGCATACAGATGTAAAGATTACATTATTCACAGTTTAAAATATTCAAGAGATTTATGGTAATTGTTGCCTTTGTTTGTTTCTTTATTCTCTGCAATAGAAGACCCCATCAGTACCACATTGTAGCTGATTGTACTGTATTGCATATGGTTTGCTCATATAGCTAACATTCAAAGAAGATAAAGTCTTTCACGAAACTTTGAACAATACCAATGTACGTAAGCATGTGACAATTTTCGTCCTGAACCATTCAACCACATGTATGAAATCATGGTAGTCATAAAAACATACATTAACTGGTTCTGCTTTGTTGCATTCGGTTAGATCGTAGACTTTAATTGTACCTTTGGAAAAGGTGGGTAAACACCTGACTCAGTTTCAGTCAGTAACATCAATTAGGCATTCACTTTGTCATACTACATGAATATTGTAAGTCATTTTATCTTATAGAGTGAGTTTAATGGGCCGGGACAGTACAACAAATAGCACAAGGACATATGTCAGGAATTCATTTAAGATAACGTGACAACAAATCATTAAAATCATCGGCTATGCAAACCAGGACAGTGAGTAAATACTGCTAAACGTGAGACCATACTTTCACATGTACATTTTGATAATACATGTATTAATGTAAGTTTGCAAAAACGTACAATGTAAGTTTGCAAAAAAGTACTTGTACAGTGAATATCTCAGGCGAGGATTTTCTGACGACGTTACAAGACAGTATACTCCAAATAGTTTTGTTTTTTATAGAGAGAATATATTTTCAGATTACCTAAATTGACCAAGTTTATATCAGAAGCCCTTGAATGTATGTTGTAATATATAATATATATATATATATATATATATATATATATATATATATATATATATATATATATATATATAGTGTGTGTGTGTGTATGTGTGCGTGTATGTGTGTGTTTGTGTGTGTGTGTGTGTGTGTGATCCATGATCGTGGTAATCCCGCAACAGTGTCATTAAATTGGGTTTCATCGGTAGTCTACGGGATAGCCACCTTGGGAAAAGTCGCACTTCCACTGTATGATGATGGTATTGTGATGGAACCAATAGAGCTCACACGTAGAGCAAGCAGACTCATATTTTACTTAAAGGGTTTTCGGGTTTAACACCCGCTCATGCATTCACTCGTCGGCTGTATTAAAAAGTCTTTGGTAGAGCCACACAACGTTTATTTCCTCAGCATGCTTTCGCCAGTTGTGTTTAAAAGTACCGTTTAAACGAAGACAAACAAAAAATCAAAAGTTAGCAATAATATCACATTTGGAATTAAATGCAGTTAATTAAAGCTTTGTTACTTTTCCTCCGCCGTATTACAAGATTTAAAAACGCTGCTATCAGACAAATGAAACGTTTATTTCTAAACATAAGTCAACATAGTCTACCAATAAATATAGCACAAACGACAAAAGGGTTATACTGTATTTATCGTTTAAACGGTCACATATTTGCTAAGCAAATATTTTAAAACAGACCACACGTCAAGTACATATCGCGTATTGCGGCACTAATGCTGATAATATTGATTAAGTTTCTTCGATTTGGCTTTTATTGAATACAGAAGAAATCCAATAATGCATAGAAAACACACTACTATTTGCTTTAGGACGAGTTCGTTATCCGATGGGATTACAATGTTGTTAATCCACCATCCATTCATTTATGTCTATCGAAATAAATTAAATACCCGTACGGTCCCGAAATATGCTTTGGCATGACATTTGCTTTTTCCAATTGATTAGACCGCTTTGCAAAGTCTTTAAAACGGTGTTTGTCTCCGTCAAACCTTATAATGCCTGATGGGTCGCTGTGTCGGCAGCTTTTAGTTTGGATACGCTTATATCCAATCCGTTCAGACAATAAAAAAGGCGTTAGTAGTCTGTACTGACTATCATGCTATGCCAATTTAATTGCAAACACATTTGGAAGAAGTGATTTAAAAAGAGAATAAAATAATGTAGTTTAGTTATAACATTACGCCTGTAAACATGTATCCACTTACGAGCTATTCTTTCTTCTTTACTTTTCAACGAAAGCGTGGATTGCAATTAGACAAGATTAGTCAATTCACCACGGATATTTTTTTGTTGTTCCTAGCAGCAAAACGTATGACAATCAAAACCCTCTTGCAGAACACAGACAGTTACGCTGAAATTTCCCAAGACATAAACGATTCTGAATTGTTTATCCTCAAAGTCTGAAGCTGGATTCCCTGTGTCTGGCATTCATTACTAATAATAATTTTAAAATGAAAAACAAAATGTAGTAGAGTATTTTAATAATTTTCGTACAGAGCATGTTTCATTGGTTATTTCTAACCTATGTTAACAGTCTAATTTAGCTGGGAGCACGTATTTGTCATTTACAGTGTGTATACATCATTGAATAGGCAGTAAAAATGAATTGTCTATTCCTGTATTTAGTGTATTTGTTATTTTGTATTGTATATATTTATTGTCGTGAAGGAATAATTTGTAAATTGAAATGACAGAGATCATAGCTAAAACACACGATTACAAAATTAAAAGCAATCCCGAATAGTAACGCAGGGAATCATATAATACAAGTAATTAAGGCTTCGAATCGTTCACATTATTTTTTTTAGGAAATCACACCCTTCTGTAACGAAAAGTGATTCCAAGAACGTTGTTCTTCATTACAATGTGCGAAATATGTTGGTTGATTTATGTGTTCAAATGTATTACAATATTTGAACTTTGTAATATACTAATTGCAACTAATAATAAATAATGTATCTTTTTGATGCAAAAAAACAAAAAACATAATGTAAGTGAGCATTGCGTTGTCATGTTTTGATTCTTTGTGAGAGAGATACGCCATCATCATATTTTTCAGCGTCCAATCTTTCTTCGTACCACATGACAATTTGCAAAAACAAAAAATGTATACTCATGTCATTTTCCTATTTTTATTTTCTTACCCTCGAGCTACTAGGTCAAGCGTTCCCCACTTAAGATAGGTAATTACGTTACAATTTCAAAATTTGATCACTTTGGATCTTAAATTGTCAACGTCAGGTGGTCATGCCTGTCATCTGTCTTTATTCCCATGTGAAATTCTAGCCTTCACTATCCTTTGTCTTCATTATGATGTCAAGATGCCAGTTCGAACAGCTTTGAACTACAATTGGTCTTCACTCGCATGACAATATACCATAACGACCAGCCTTGACTATCCTTTGTCTTCACTTTCATGTCAAAATGCCAGAACGACTAGCTTTGACTACAACTTGTCTTCACTCGCATGACAAGATGCCAGAGCGATCCGGTAAGCGTTGTTGGACTGATAAGATCTTGTATAATAAACTATATGAGGTCAGAGTGTGAACCGGAAAAATGACCTACGGTGACAAAACAAGGATAATAATGTGGCATGATTTTAGAATTCGGGTATAACATTATCTTGTTCTTGAAGTGTTTATCGAGACTATGGAAGAACTATGTTTATTACTGTGACTGTGTGGTACAAAATATGTTGCTGTGTCAGTTTTCAGTACATGTGAATATCCTTGCGCAACAATTTTATTTATATGTACACTCATAGACAAACAAGTGTTCGCTCGTAATAAACGTTTGATATTTTGTATAGCTGCATTAGTAAAACGGTTGACGATGCGGAGGGAAGAAAGGAGACAGATTTAACTATAATACCCACACGATTGTCATGATTGTCATGTTTGAGAAATGTTAGTAATGCAACACGCACATTGATTTATAAAATAATTAAAATCTATTTGACGGCTATATCCGTGATAAATAAGACGCAGAAGGTTATACACGGTTAAATAATTTTAGATCCGGTCTGAACGTGGCAGCATATGCCTGTGCTTTAATCGCTTGTTCATTACAAACGCAAATATCTGCGCAAGAAATAAACTCTTTGTTCAGTCAATCAACACAACGACTGCATGTTCTTACTATCGGCAAAGGGAAGTTCTTTATCGGAAAGCAAATAACAGGCTTATGCTTGAAATAAAAGATTCGTTTTAAACTTAATTACTAACTGAAGAGGCGTTGTTGTGGATGATAATAATAATTATGAAGCATGAATATAAAATTTTCTTATTTCGTCATGATTTCTGTAGTAAGGTTAATTCACACCAGTATTCACTAAAGGAAACTTTTTTATTTACCAGAAGCACATTTTATGATCATCTTGCATTGAATTTCCTCATCAAAACATAGTGCCTTAGAATTAAGTGCTTAGGTTTGAAGCAGATAAAGCTGTGTTTATGTTCTTAGGAGACTTCCTGTTGCCAGTATTTTTATGTAGATTCTTAGTGCAGACTCGCGTGTTGTAGTTACGATTAGTATATTCAAAATGGTGACATGCTTGGTGGCTATAAGATACGTATCAGAAGAATATTAACATGCCACATAAGGAATAAATAGTTTGCTTTAATACAAACAGTTTGAAATCATTGTGAATAATATTTACAACTTCTTCAAGAGCATGATTTCCTGTTGAATATATATATATATATATATATATATATATATATATATATATATATATATATAGGCAAATAACAACTTATTTTCTATTTTCTACTTTTTCTCGTATAAAAAAAACATTTGTAAACTGTGTTAGACAAAATATATATTGTTACGTGCTTTTACTCGAATAAGCAGCAACATAGAAAGAAGTGAATATAACAAGCTGGTAAAAATTTAACAAAAAATTTACTGAGTACAAATATTTTCATAAAAGAAAATATTTAAACTTACGGTTTTAGAGAATCAAGTCCAAAACTTAATCCAAAAAGAATTCACAATATAATCCACTAGTGGAATTGCAAAAGTCCTGATAATAAAATGTCCTAATAGTTGACGATGTAATCCAATATGGACGAAGATGTCACGTGATGAAGTCAGTTTTAGTTTTATAATAATTCAAATGAGCACAAGTAATTTCTAGATAAATAACACAATAAATTCCTCTTGATCCCAAATAAATTGGAATGATTTAAAATCAAACAATAAAACTCACATATTTCTATTCCAAAGCCCAGACTAACTAGCGAACCGTTAGTTTCTAAAACACAACTATATACTGATTCTCTCGTAAACAGGAAGAGGTCACGTCATTTTCTAGAAGGTCATAGAACGAACCCATGCTTGCAATGTCACGTATACATTATGATCTAGAAAGATGTCCTTGGAATCAACCAATCATTTTTAAAATAATGCTCTAATGTCCTTGGAATCAACCAATCATTTTAGAAGCTTGTTTACACTCTGAAGCAAGGTCAGAACATGAGGTTAACTTCTGTTGTTGACTAGTAGAGTGAAAATTTCTAAAAAAAATTCCCAATGAGTGAATTTTTAATCCAAAATGTAAAATTTAAATCTAACAGACAGACAATAAAAATAAATATAAATGACTTATATTAAAATACGTAACAATATTTAGGGGCATTCATGAAGTATTGTTGTTTGTTTTTATTGTTTGTGTCAGGTTTTGTGATAAAGTTTCCCAACATTTCCTGACTCATGTTTACAATTGTCTTCTGATAGAATTAATAATTCAAAGTAATGTCAATACGTGTTGAATAATATTGGGACTTTAGCCCGATTAAGAGATAAAAAAAACTACCTGTCCGTGACTTAATTATTGCGTTACGGACGAATTCGTGGTGTCAAATCAACGATAGTGAAATGTTGATGCGGAACTCTCACACGGTCAAATATTAAAATGTTACATTCATTGTAATCAGTGCACGTTTGGACGTGAAATGAGTATGTCGTAGAAATGCTGGGAGACAGTAAACTGCACTCCGAAAAAAAATCGGACACTCGTAAAAGATATCGGGAGAGGCGCTCTAGGATCTTCAGACTAGTTTTGGACAGAGAGTTCAGAGGTAAAATAGCTTCCCCCGAATTTGTTGATCAACATATGTAGTTGTTAAGAATCAAAGTGAATGGTGTATTCCGATACGATATTGTATCATGTTACATACATTAATTTAATAGTGAGTAGTGTTAGACCTTATACTTGTTTGTATTTGAATATAGTTGTGGATTGTGCAGAATTCGGCTTGTTGGACTTGCGCACGTATAATTAGGTAATTTATATTTGTGTGAGTCTTATAATTTGTAAGGTAGGAAATGCCTAGGAATATTGTTGATGTTGATAGTTTAATGAGAATTAGGGATGTATGTGTATGTATCATTAATCGTGATATTATTGTTGTTGTTGTAGCCTTTATTATTGAACAAGCTTTCATTGAATATTTAGATGTGATAATATGAATATATTGATCTAATAAGTTGACAGGCATTGTGTTCGTATAAACGCTCTAGGAGTGTAGTAATTCTTCTGTGGTTTAACAAGGAGAAATTTTACTTCCCTTCTAACTAACAGGAAACTTTCCGGGTGGGATAGGATGCCAAGCTAACAGTAGGGAGAGGAAAAGACCGGAACTACACATGAATACAAGGCGGAAGTTGTAGATAAGTAACATAGAAGGGACACGAGAAGAAAACACAATCCTTAAATTTCGCGTGATGAAATAACTAGATATTTGAATAGGTCTTGAATTGAATTAAAGCAAATACATAAAAAAATGATCATGTAATTGTTGGATAACGTGATATAGTTTATAAAACTATTCTACTTTTCACATCATTATTCTAATATTGTGTTCACCTAGACCGTCGGCTTGCTGACTGTGGGCTCGAATTTATTTAACCGTTAAATTGGCTGTCTTTCTTCGCGGTTAATAATAATTCTGTAGGGAGCAAGTGACGGATTGTCTCGGCTTTGCTATTGCTTTCGTCAAACATTGAATGCGAAAACGCTTAGATTAGTTCTGGACTGATAGGAACATGTATTATATACCTTCAAAACGCATATGATATATTACTCGGGGTGTTTCTCACGACGGAGCAGATATTGTTTGATGAAGACTACGCTAGGTGTATTTGGACTTCAATCTATGATCATAACTTGAATGGAATTAAAACATCCATCAACTGTTTAACAAACGTTTTGCGCACAAATGGCAAACATGTCCATCTGTTCTTTACCCACACTATATGAAAGATATGAGCTAGTCTTTTTGTTATTCATCGATTATCATAATGTCAACACTGTCACTTAGTAATATTATTTAAAGTTACAATGTTGCCTTAGGTTGTGTCTGCCTGAAAAACAATTTGCACAGATCATTGAACTTTCCATAATGTGGCATATATGCGACCAAGGTAGGGACACATATAAAAATAGAGTTGAGCAAATATGCTAGACAAACAATATTTTTCTCTCGCAAATAATGTATAAAGCTGAATGTTTAATAAAATATCAGGAATTTAACATTAATCTCTAAATGAATGAATTAATAGGCCTAAAATAACCATAATCAAATTAGCAGAGATGATATCATTTATACAAATACAGATGACACCTCATGGAAAATATTCTGGGAATACACACACGCAAAAACCTCCCTCTCTCCCTCTCCCTCTCTATCTCTATTTCTCTGTTTCTATAACTGTCTGTCTGTCTGCACGCACGCACGCACGCACGTACGTACGTACGTACGTACGTATGTATGTATGTATGTATGTATGTATGTATGTATGTATGTATGTATGTATGTATGCATGCATGCATGCATGTATGTATGCATGTATGTATGTATGTTCTTACGTATGTACGTACGTACTTATGCTTGTATGTACATACATACCTACACACACACACACACGCACACACACACACACACAGATATATATATATATATATATATATATATATATATATATATATATATATATATATATATATATATATATATATATATTATATATTCGCATGTGAAAGTATACCATTTCACATTATGCCGTGCGACGCATGAAATTGTGTGCCTACACGAACAGAAAGGATTTCGGTGTGAGCATAACACATACATATAATCTGCCTTCTTTTTAGACATAAACATTATTCTTTGATAAGGAAACTATACCAGGTGCCGCTGCTACCTTCTCCCTGAAGTTATTTCTCTTCCTTGCTTAACAGTGACGACAAACCCTCTGTGATTCATTCCTGATTCGGTCTTTTATTATTTTCGAATAAGGCTAAATAATTAAGATAATGACAAAAATGTACTTATTGCTACATATTTGTCCAACCAATCTTATCACTTTCAGAAGTCACGTACATTTTTATGATCAGGATTTGAAGGTGATGTAAATTTACGAAAGGGGTAGGGGACGAGCGTGATATACGAACGGCGAGTTAATTTGATAAACTTTCATTCTGGAGTATATATAGTGATTAATAATTCTCCTTACTGAAATATGCGCATGTAAATTTGTAATTTGTTCAACATACTTATTTTCTTTATACACGGATTGTGAAAAAGATTGCGACATGCGTGTGTTTGTAGCATACTTAAAATAAGACAGCATTAGTTTGATTTTAATATTACTTTGCAGTCTTTTTTACGTAATTAATATCGAACGATATTGCCGTGGAGAAGGCCTAATCTTTTTGTTTCTACCCACTATTATCTATAAAATACGAAATCACGGTGTAGAATGAAACACTAATCATTCAACCCTGGTGATACAAATATACACTGCATAATATATGAGAAGATAAGACACTGCTTTACAGTGGTGCCCATGTCTTTCAAAGAAAAGATTATGATGTCTACTGTATCATATTAACGAATACACTAAATGCGTTAAATTTTACTGGGGTAATACTGTAATTCCATACCCAAACCTTTTGATATTGCCAATATTACAGAATATATTCCTCCTCCAATGAGTAGAACGTATTAGTAGCAAAGGAAATTGCCATATAATAGTTCATATATATATATATATATATATATATATATATATATATATATATATATATATATATATATATATATATATAGTTTCCTGTTACTTTGCATTTTAATCCAGCAACATAGGACAGCATGTCGAACAATAATTTACAATGCACTTTGTAATAACTAGAATACGTATATATATATATATATATATATATATATATATATATATATATATATATATAGATAGATAGATAGATATCTTATATATATATATATATATATATATATATATATATATATATATATATATATATATATATATATATATATATATATATATATTCTCAAATTCTTACATCGTTTTTGACTGTTTCTTCCCTAATAAAAGGTAGTAAACGTCTGCAGTACAAATTATCAATGTCGTTTCCTGTACCATGATTTTAAAGGTTTTATTGAACATAAACGCAAACCATGTGGACGATTTTAACAATGTATGTACGTACGTATTTATTTCTCTATTTGTATTTGTCAGTTTATATATCTTAGCTTCTAGGCATAGACGTACGTGTAAGATAAAGCATAGAAACAAACTGTGCAAATCCGTCAGTTTTGCGCGTCCATTTTATTCATTTATTCAATATATTATACCTTTCTAAATCAAACTACATGTACATTGATCAATTTCAATGTTGACCATTTATGATCGCATGCCAGTTTTTCAATCACTATTCGCATTGCATTATGCATGCCCGCTTTATCTACTATATGACAGTACAATACATAATCGCGGAGCGGTAATCTACATCTCGGTGCTCAAAAGTCTAATAGTTACAATAGACCTGTCAGTTTTATCTCCCTTGAGCTTCAGCACCATTCATTTTTGTATGCTGTATTTTATTGTAATCTAAGGAATGATACTAGTGGCTTGCAATGATGTATTCATTATTTCTGATAGCGTTGTTCTGTTGATTCATGGCCATATTTATCCATATAAATTTAATCAAATAAACCACATCTAGTTGATTAATTTTTCAATTTGCATGTATCACATTATCAACAGAAACTTTAACCATACGTGATATTGCATAATACATGCTGAGATGTAATTGTGTCCTCATAAATTAGATACCAGTGAGTAATCAAGCGGAAATTTATATTTTTAAAATTAATTTTCCTTCAGTTTATGCACAATTATTGAAAGGGATAGTGTTTTAATGATTCTGAAAATAACATTTTTAGAGTTTATGTTGAGTAGCATTATCTTTTGCAATGTAATATGGGTTAAGTACTGGTCGGTTGTTGTATCCTATGTTTCAGATATAAATATAAATTAAAGCTGGTGTCAAATTTGACACAGTGATTACGAAGGTTAAATCATGCGAACTACTTAGAATAATCGTATTCTGATCTGATTCTGATCACTGAACATGTGCACCTCCATTTTTGTTTGTTGCTATATAGTGTACTGTAAGTAATTTAATGACAAACCATGTTCCTAACTTTGAATGAAATCTCTTCTATGTATGTATGTATGTATGTATGTATGTATGTATGTATGTATGTATGTATGTATGTATGTATGTATGTATGTATGTATGTATGTATGTATGTATGTATGTATGTATGCCCGCTTTATCTACTATATGACAGTACAATACATAATCGCGGAGCGGTAATCTACATCTCGGTGCTCAAAAGTCTAATGTATGTATGTATGTATGTATGTATGTATGTATGTATGTATGTATGTATGTATGTATGTATGTATGTATGTATGTATGTATGTATGTATGTATGTATGTATGTATGTATGTATGTATGTATGTATGTATGTATGTATGTATGTATGTATGTATGTATGTATGTATGTATCCATCCATATATATATATATATATATATATATATATATATATATAGATATAGATATAGATATATATATACAAATATGCGTGTGTGTATCTGTGTTTGTTTGTCCGTGTGTGTATACAAAATATTATTATGCGCATATACCACATTGTAGGCAATCAAAAACATCAGGCACTACAGAGGCCATACAATTTATCGCTCAGTAACTGCAACAGGAATTTGGGATGGATTACTTATCCATCCATAACGTCCATAAAATGTTATAATTAGAATATAGCGGATGACCTGGTCAATTCCTTTCCTCAAAGCAGAGAGAAGAACATCGAAAAGATATCGCTGTCTATTTCCTCAGACGAATAAAACTTGTTGAATCCGTTGTACAATAGAGGAATGTGTTTAAAGGCCTATCTATCTATCTATCTATCTATCTATCTATCTATCTATCTATCTATCTATCTATCTATCTATCTATCTATCTATCTATCTATCTCTGTCTGTCTGTCTGACTGTCTGTATGTCTGTCTGTCTGTCTGTCTGTCTATCTATCTATCTATTTTCAAATATATATATATATATATATATATATATATATATTTGAAAATAGATAGATAGATAGATAGATAGATAGATAGATAGATAGATAGATAGATAGATAGATAGATAGATAGATAGATAGATAGATAGATAAGTTACAGAATTGTAAATTGCGTGCATTCGTACCAGTTTATTTTTTTGTCTTGAAGATGAAAGTTATAATCGCTATTACAGAAACATTTGGAAAACCGTTATTTTACTGATAAAATATCCTGTGTATTTCATAATTTCGACACTTTAACCAAACCACTGCATTTATTGATACATAATATATAGGGTAGCAGTATTCTCATAATTTTTTTTTGTTTGTTGTTGTACATAATCTTATGTATCTCACTACAAAACTGGTGTCAAATATATGCGTGTAACTGATACATATGATATTATACATCTCACCTGTAACATGGCGCCAGACTCACTTGTGCGTGTAACAGACACATCTAATCTTATTATTCTCACCAAAGTTATGAATTTAATCGTTGGATTTAATTCATTCACATTTGTTTCGATATATTTGATTTAATACACTGGTGTTTACATTTTGATAGGACCAGTTAAGTCTGATATCAAGAAATACCACATTAAGTGTTACACAGGAAAACGACTTAGCAGAAACCCTTGCGTATAATGTATATGCTAGCATCTATTGTTTCGCTGATTGTTAATGCTAATGTTATATATATATATATGCCAGCATATGCTGCAGAGGTTCTAACCCTATGAGGAATTTTTAAGTTACTTACGCTTTATGACATGTCTTTTATTTGATGTATTCATAAAACTAGCCGATATCTAGCTCTTATTTCAAAGACAAGTTGAGGGTTGGAACTAACTTAGATATTTTTATTCCAACTTAGGGAAAACTATTTATAAGCAATGAAAATGTATGTTCACATGTACGTTGCCATTAAAAAATGCCAATAGACAAGCTGAGGGTTGGAATTAACTTAAATATTTGATTCCGACGTACGGCAACATATTTCATAAGCAATGAGATTGTATGTTCACATGCACGTTGCCATTAAAAAAATGCTAATTGTCATTTTGTATTGATTTATCGTTATCAGAAATGTACATTATGCCGCTACATAACTCGGTATACTTCTTGGTAATAAACACGTTGCCTTAGTCTACTAGAATTTCAGTCAATCAGATCGCTGGATACAAAACTGAGGCATATACTTAAGTTGTGTTGTTGCATTATGAGAATTTATTACCAGAGGCTTTATCTTTGTGATGCTGATGCCAATATTCCGGATATACATCGCTCATTAAGAAAGGAGTAATGCTGGTACATAACCTATTAAATCCAAATGACATAATGCGAAAAGGCCTATCTTTTTCAATTTAAAACCTCATGTAAAAACTATGATAATATGTGACATTATTTCCGTTTCATTATATTGCATGCATAATATAAAATGTGTATTGAATTGTAGAAAATTCCTAACCCTCTAGATTAAAAAACTTTGACCATGGATCCCATAGTTTACCATACAATGCAGAGATACGTTCTGACATGTATTGTCTTACATAACATATCTGTACCCAATCCTTGTTACAAATGTAGTCTGACTGCCTTATTCGAATTTATCGCCTGCCTTCACACAGATAGCACGAGAAATGTGTGTAACAATTGATGACTAGATTATGAATCGTAACTCTTCGAAAGGTTTTTCACTTGGAAAAGGATATTTGCAGCTGATAAAATTGTCGCTAACTCTTAAAACCATAAAATCTATGTTGCATGCACGAGAGTCATTAAAATGAGGTATGAACATGAAGTCTAAATGCCACTGGGAAATTTATGTCAATAACAGCTTTAAGTTACTTCCATTATATCAACCTCCATAAGCTTGGTGAAGTATCAAGCAAGTATTGCTTGTCATCTAAACAGGTTTCCGGTTGGATATAATGGTTGTCTAAACTCAATCAATACAACAGACACTCTCCGTGTAAACACCGCTGAAAATATTAGACTTAAAACCAGTTAAAGAGCTTTCGCACACTATCGATTCACTTTTCAAAGGCACAACACCTATAAAAAACACAAACGAAACGAGACCATATTAAAAAACAAAGCACAACGTAAACTACATGTTTCCCGTATACATGTACTTCAATGATATACAAGAAAATAATAAATATCACGGCCTAATGACTATTAATCAAATGTTGACATTTAATTCTACTCTTTCTTTCATCTACTTATTTAGTAATCACAATAAATATAAAATAAATAATTAAAGACAGCCACTTTAAATAGATCTAAGTGTAACTGTGTTCAGTGACTCTATCACTTAAAATTAAAATTATCACTAAAATGCAAAATCAAGACAGATAATCCTGAATATAATTGACAGTTCTTGAATATAATAATCATAATAATAAAAATAACAATAATAAATTAACAATACTACTACTACTATTAATAATAATAATAATAATAATAATAATAATAATAATAATAATAATAATAATAATAATGAAGTCTTTTTTTAGCGCCTAATCTTTAGAAGCTCTAAGCGATTTACAACATCTATAATCATATCAATACAACAGATATAAACAAACACCATGAAATTATAAAACATAAATTATAAATAAATATAACACAAAAATTTACACACAAAAAAACAACAACATTAATATTGGAAAACATGTTAAGGTCTTTAGGTTTGTTCATCCTTGTCAAACATGTGAAATTTAAGAGCACTCTTGAAAAGATCACAGTGCCTTTGAGTCTAACTTCAATGGGAATTCATTCCACGTTGCTAGGAACTGTTATGCAAATGAACGGTGTATATATGACTTCGTTTTCATAGTGAGAATAATGAGTATACGATTGTCAGAAGAGGAGCATAAGTATCTTGCTGGTGTGTACAGATGGGCGAAGCTAGTGTAGTACGTTGGAATGGAGTCCGTCAGTAAAACGTAACACAAAAAACAAATTTTGTGTTTGATTCTCGATCGAATAGATAGCCAGTGTAGGGTACAGAGCAGTAGGGAGGTGTACTCTGATCGTGGTACTTTAAAGATGATATGAACAGCTGTGTTGTGACCGTTTTGCAGTTTCTGGAGTAGATATTGAGACAATAGTCTATATATATATATATATAAATATATATATATATATATATATATATATATATATACAGAGAGAGAGAGAGAGAGAGAGAGAGAGAGAGAGAAAGAGAGAGAGAGAGAGAGAGAGAGAGAGAGAGAGAGAGAGAGAGAGAGAGAGAGAGAGAGAGAGGTATATGGTAATCTATATTCGAGCAGACATACATTCCTTTGGGCATTTAATAATAATAATACATAATTCAGGCCAACTGCAACAAAGATCTACTAACTTGCGGCATGTTTGGTGAAACTAATAACGATCCATGTATAAGGAAGAACAATTCTTTGATAATAGTAAATACCCTAGAAGATATACTGTTAACATCAACCGATATTGATGTCGTAACTAATACATTCACCTCCAAATTATTAGAATTCTCAATCATTTGTAATCTTGATAAAGCTGTAACAATTCATCATCCGACTAATCGTAGTTTGCCAATTATAAAAAAGGAAAAAGGAGTAAACACGCAATATTGGCATCCATCGTGGCAGGTCAATCAACGGGAACAAATTTAAACCAATAAAGAATAAAGTAAACAACATGCAACTGTGTGTTAAAATGCTTTTGCCTAGTGGCATACGTTATATAATGCTTACATGGGTCAGCAGACCTAGCAGCATAATTAGCTATAATCTTCAATTAATACATTTCCAGATTACGTTAAACTTGTGCTCATTTTTCTCATTTAAAAAAACTGTCACCCACAGAGATTGCCCGTTATAGACAAATCTCTGTAGTTTGTTTTGACAAATCTTAGAAGGATGCATTTGTTTAACAAGTATAGAATTACTTTCTTAAAACCGTACTTTTATAAATATCAAACAGGGTTCCTCCCTGGTCGCTCCATTGCTTTTCAATTTTTTTAAATGCATCTGGTATTATATTGCGTGATCAATCAAAAGCTTTATATTGGGTCTGGCAAAGTGGTGAACGAATACGGTGTTTCAGGTAATCTGAAGAAATTGTTTGAACGTTTTTTAAGTAATAAAGAAAACTGTCCTTGTGCATCAAACCATTACACAGAATATGATTATAAATGCTGGTATGCGACCAGGACCCGTGTTTGTGCCACTCTTGTTTCTACTTCATATAAACGACATTGCCGATGGTATAAACTATCTCGTCCTTTTACAGATGTTTGAATGTCTGCATTTTTTGTCTACTTATTGTGCTGAAACAGGACATTTGGATATTTTTCAAATGAAACTTCCTTAGTGTTCCAAGAATGGGGTAGATAAGTTTAATCCTGAAATAAATTAAAAAGAAAAACTTAAATGAGTTGGAATGCTTTCCACTAAAATAAACGTATACAAAAAGCATACAATTGTTTATGATAGTATCTAATTCAAATATGTGGATTATCAGCGCCATCTAGGGTTATTACTTGTCTCAAAAATCATGACTTTTCACATTTTTATAGTTTTAGAAACAGCAGGATCTCGTATTAGCAATCGTCGAAAATTAACGTACAAAATTGGTAGCAAACGCTGCTCAAATCTATATATCACTTATATCAGGACTATCTTGAAATATGGCAATGTAGTCGGTACACCCCACCCCTCACCCCCTACCCTTTGATCGATTCAGAAACTAACTCCTAGAACGGCTATATAATGCATTGTTTCTATTTTAAAGCAGGGTGGGGACGTTTGCAGTCTAGAAGAGAAAGACAACATGTATTATAAGTGTAAATTAAGCCAAACTACAGAATGTCTAAGCGAATTACTCCCTCTGAACAAACCAATTATAACCTTCGACGTTCACATACTCAAGTGATTTGCATTATCATACTAAATTTCACGACATAATCGGTTATGCTTTCAACAGTATCTTTGTGGAGCAATCTAACATTATACTCAATGATGTTTGAGCATTCTCATTCTGCTTTGAAAATTTGTTTTTACCCAAATATTGTATCTGGCAAATTGACAAGTTCAGTTGATCATGTCTGAATATAACCCATACTAGATAACGACAAGCTTATTAAAAGCTGTTCTTTACCGTCATTAACTTGGTGACACCCTTGTTTTCTGCTCTGGTATCGGAATCACAATACATTTCCTATCGCAAGTCCAAAGGTAGAAAATTACTTTCAGTGTCATATGCAATTGCTATCTTAGATTTACTGCTTTGCGGAATAGGCTTTGCAAACGAAATATGTAATACTTTAAAGTATGTATGCAAATATATAACCGTTCCATGACGATTTCAATAACTCACCCAAACCTTGATAAATGTCCATGCGCTTTGCCCCATCCATATTCAGTTATTTTTTATTGATTATGTTTTCATTTTGAATATGTTGTAATACGTGCATCATGTATATGGACGGCTAATTTAAATTTCTCTAACATGTGCCCGTTCCTAATATACCATATTGAACAATACAATATGTTTATGAAAAAGGAAAATTGTACCTTTAATTTAATTTTAAACTTTCTGTACCAATATATAAGGAATCATTTTGCTATTTCCTCCAATTCATATTAGAATCTTTTAATCTTTGATTACAAATTAATACCTACCTAAACTGTTATCGGTCTTAAATGGGTATATAGTGTGGGGACTTGCCGTCGTAATAAGTGAATATATGTAGGAATGATTGTTCGCTTGGTAAGCATATATGGGGTTTCATGGTTGCCACGGAGTTATTGATCGTAGCGTTTAAAATTATATCCCTTAGCTCCAGTGCACATGCCCAAGAAAACTTTCAAGTTCGGGATAGTTCAGAATTTCGCACCATATTAGCCAACATTAAAAATGTCCTTAACCCAAAGCAAGACCCCCTCCGTAAAAAAGATTTATCAGCCCCACCATCCTCATACAAATATTAAATTGTCAGTGCCTCAGTTCTGTACAAATGTGATAAAACTTTTGTTAGGTGACATACCATTACAAAATAAATATTATCCTAATGCTTAAATTATGTAGCAAAGACATGTTTAGTAATTCAGTATAGAGTGTGAGTGTTAAAGAAACATATTAATACAATAGTGAAGTACTCAGTAGACAATGTAGAATATAAAATTAAATGTGTTGATAATAATGTATTGGAACATATGAAACAAATAGGTTATGTAGTATTTTTTTGCATTGACATAATCAGTTAAATATGTACACATCATTAAAACTTTCTCTTCAAGATTCATCTTCACTAAAGACTTCCGTGCACATGCATGATTACATATGACCGGTTTCGAGGATAAGTAGCATGCTTAATAAAGGTGAACAAACTTGTATCTGACCGCTATTTCGGACAAAAAAATTACAGAGCTATCTGGTGTGTTGGATCTTTGTAAGCCATGTGATTCAATAAAGGTTGATAAGATTTTTTATATAAATGACCTGACAACGCCAAACGAAATTGCTATTGTCATTCCTCATTTCAAGTAAAAGATGAATCAGTTTACACGGAGGCAGATTGAGGAGACACAACGGATTGCAAATTTGAGGATACATGTGGAAGGGAGATACAATGAATTAAGTATTTTAAATTCATTAATGGGGTGATGCCAATTTGTTGCCATGTAACAGATGTTTTCAAAATGCGTGCTCCACTAACAACACTTCAGTTATCACCTGTAAAGGACTAACTCATTATTTTACCTGAAATCAATATAAAGTAACCTAACCCCAGCAAACATGATTTGTTGGACCCTGCTATGTATAAATATTATTTATAATGAAGAAACAATTAGTTTCAACATAAATATTAAAAATGGACATTGTATCCAAGTGTCATGCTCAGTTTTCTTTCCCCCCTTCCTTATCTTGTTTATTTAATTTGGCTTATGTTATGTATTGATGGTCATATCTCTCTCTCTCTCTCTCTCTCTCTCTCTCTCTCTCTCTCTCTCTCTCTCTCTCAACATTCAACACACTGTAATGTAAATATGGTGATCAATATTTCTTCATTATATGTAAAATTCTGTGCACGTTAACACAATTTTATCTTGCCCAGAAAAAATGTAAAGTATATGTACAAAGGTCGATATCAAACTAAGTGAATCGATTAATTTAAAATGTTTCAATAATGAATGGAGTCACAGTCCTGAACTTAATTCGTTTTGGTTTTGGACAAAGAGGAAGGCCTCGTTTAATTCTACTTGAGAACATTCATAGCAGAATGCACTGTCATGTAAAAGGTCTTCAACTTGGGCAAAATTATTTACTCCCAGAGTTTGCTGTCAAACAAATTCTCTCCACATATATTCCTTAAGTTGTCCATACAACAATGTCACACAACTTAAGATTTGTCATGGCCAATTTTTTTTGTACCTGGTAGTAATAAGTGTGATTGAATTGTAGTTTAATCTTGCCATTTCTAACACTAGCTGCGTGTCAAATTCCTGTTTTTGAATGGGCATTTCACTTCCTGGACTAGCTGCTAAAAACGGATAATCAATTAAGACATTCTGTCTGTGTTTTTAAAAGAAATCTTTTCAGCCTTTTCAAAGTATACTTGTTTATGTCACATTTTATTTATGTACATGGGCCATCCTCACTTAATAATCTATCCGGGAGTGAGCTGCACCGATAGCTCTCTGGTGAGATAGTAACCGTGAAACACCACATAGTTCTCAGTCCCCCCCACCCCCGATGCAATTTTGCAATGATGACTTTGATAATAGAACGATATGCTAACTTCGTCAAATCTTCTTACGTATCGTATGCATTTCAGCTCTGGTCGCCCACATCCCATAGTCACGATGTTCTGTGAACGATTTAATCACAAAGATGTATTAAATGTTATCCAAACTATCAGACATATTGTACGCATCTGTACCGATCATAGACGCATCAATGATGACCAATCCATTGTTTTTAATCAACTCACCATAAATGTATGCGTTACCATCAGCAGCAAATCTATACATGGTGTCAGTGGTGTATTGATACACCAATAACCTGTGTGGAACTGTGCAATTCAGACTGTATAGTACAATTTAGTATTTAAATCATTCGCAGACAAACACGGTTCTAAAGCACATCAATTTAAGGGGTCAACCGTTTTGACTGTTTGTCAGACTGTGGTCAATCCGGTTCAAAGAATTAATCTGGAGTTGAATGACCTTACTCTCTCTCTCTCTCTCTCTCTCTCTCTCTCTCTCTCTCTCTCTCTCTCTCTCTCTCTATATATATATATATATATATATATATATATATATATATATATATATATATATATATATCTGTGTGTGTGTGTGTGTAACTAAAATACTAGTTGGAATCTCCTATGTGTATCTCCTATGTGTATCTCGGTTGCATGATGTAGTAAAATTTTTTTTACTGAGACCATAACTAACTTCCAATGTGTTTTATCTATATCAAAGGATTTGCTTAGCGGTAATTTTCCATATCGCTCACATGGATAATGGCACCACATTTCATAACATGAGCAACATGGCAAAACAACAGTTATTTACACAGCATAGTTCACATCATTCGTGTTTTGTTCATATGGAGAGATGAATATTGATTTGTGTCCAATCCATCTAATATACTATCTATTATAACTTCTGTTACTATACACAATTAAATCTATATCAGGATAACCACTTCATAAGTTATACATTAAAGATGTCATATAATGTATGTATGCCTAGCATATAATCTCTGTTCCAAACAGCATCAAAGGCGTTCATGAAACTTTATAATCAGTGTTAATGACTTCATCAATGACCTGTGTAATACCAAGTGACTCTCGATATACCATATCTTGTCCCTCACTTTCATTAATACTTTAGTTTTCTGATAACACCATGTTTTGCCGTAGTCGATATGCAACAGCAGCTGCAAAAATGGTTCGACAAATCTTTTCAATTTTGGGTAAATTTAGTATTCAAACTTGGCTTTGATTATTCCTCAAAGATATTTGCAATATCCTTAATTTCGACGAACATGGTCAACTGATTTAAGAACTTCAGTTAGTTATGCTGGTAACTGCTGCGTAACTGTTTCATTGTTTTAATTTATTTTTTATTGCGTAAGTATTAAATTTGTTGCCACGGTTACAGCAAGTATTGTGTTAATTGTTAATTGGTCTTGTACACGGATCAAACACTTGTGAGAAATCAGCATAAAGTGCTTATTTTGCTTAATGTATAGCTCGTGTACCAGCAGTGGTTTTCGAAATGCTACACAATAAAATAGCGGTTTATGATTTGAACTGAGACTGCTGCATATTTTCTGTACCGTGTTAATTAGTTTGCATTGGCTATACCATGTTGTTGGGTCAAGACAAGTTACTATCACCTAGTAAATGTAATTGTGTTCTTTTATTGTGGACTCCTACATGCTTCAGGTCCTTTTGTAAAAAAAAATGCGAAGCAACATTATACCATAGTATGATTTAAACGAAGTGGAAAAACTCTGATTACTAATATTATTTGTATCCAAAATATCGTATATGCTTCAGAAATGGATGTATACACCACTTATTACATAGAGTTCGTAAGTCCATTGTGTATGTATAAATATGCGTATGGCAAACATAGATAAAATTAAGCAAGATATGAGGCACACATGCTCACAAATATCGCATTTATTCAGTGACATACAACTGTACTGTAAGAACATGGTAAATAGGTGTTACAATGCAAAATTGATTCTTATCATCTGTGTGCATTATCTGGCGATTATTATCATTTTATCCCCAACTTAATGTATCGGTAATACAAAACTGAGTTTATAAGATTTACGACGCAAAAAGGTAAAATAACATTATATTTGATGTAAGTATCAGAAGATAATATTATCAGTCTGCCGTTGTCGGGAATTAAAATCAGAGTAATAAAAGTAAGTGATGCACCCACGGGCCAATAAATCAATTTAATTTTCTTCCGTATTTACTTTAGGTTCTGTATTCCATTTCATGGTGATAAAATAAGATTTCGATTCTTGGTTTGAGTCTGTGTTATTCTGTACAGATGACATAATCTTGTTTAAGAGGCACATAAACTGACAACCACTATTTTGGAAGGCTGCAAAATATTTCTCTAATGAATATAAGCGTACCTGTTTTATATGCAGATATGATAAATATGCCTTTTTAGGTTTTAATTTATTGACATTAAATGATATGTAAAATTAACTGGTGGTCAGAACAATTGATATCATTCTGAAATGAGCACTATCTCAAATATCGAATCTTTGAGAACGGTACACTATAAACTCACGAGTCAGGTTTAATGTAAGGAGTATTCAATTTATATTAGGCTTAATTATGACTATACGTTGTGTAAGTAGGGTTGATATTTGTTTAAAGGCTTCGAGATGCTTACATAATTACAGCTAGACGTAGCCTGTTAAATGCCAGTGCTGCCTATATACAACTGTTAGCAATATTTGTATTCCAAACTTTGACGACAACAAGTCTGAAATATAAACTATATAAAACATGCTATTCAGCAAATTAAAACCAAGGTAAAATCCAGACAAATGTAAAAAATAAATCCCTTATATGTATCCGAACAAACTAGTTATGTTCGTCGATATTCAAATAATTGACACTTTCATTTTCATGCTAAATTATACCAACCATCTTAAGCCCTCAAGCGTGTTATTGCGAAACAATCACAAACAATATAGCCAATGTGACATGATATATACTACTATGATAACGGGTACATGTCCAAGTGCTATATCATGGCTTTAGTTATATTCACTTTCTGTTCCACGTATAATCAACAACACATTCATTTAAGATGCGTACTTTATGATAATGAGCTATAATGCTCAAGTCATGGCCATATATTCACCGTTCCTCGGAATATCAAGGAATACAAGAGAAGACAACCATCCAAGAGTGACAAATGATCTTATAAATCGGTCATGCAATTTTGGAGCGAGTTTGTATTTGTTTCAGAATAACTGTAATAATTGCTGATTACTCATACACGTTACCTTGACATTGATATTGAGGTAGGAACCTTTAGATAATTTTATTAGGACACATTCCATGGTTATGAAATACTAAAAGTAGTCCTATAAGAAAATGAGAAAGTGCTGTTAACGACAAACAAATTATCACACATGCATTCATAACTTGCGTTTTGTTATGCAAGACAGAGTATATAGGTCTAAATCGTAAACATTGCCAAAACTTAACTTCTGAGAAAGAAATTATGCATATAGCATTCTTGTCAGTTCTTGCAATTTGATGTCGACATTTTCGTTTGCACAAATGGTTCATAATTCTGCATAAAGGGAGCTTTAATGTGCATTATTAATTTAAGGATAAAATATTACCCCTTTCCATTTGTATCAAATACGATTAATTATACTATTACACGGGTTTACTAACGATGTAGGCGATTTCCCTCCATATGTTATGGAGAACTATATGTTTGTTATGGTCTTTACATCCGTTCATTAGTGATCGAGAAATATATTTTAAGTATTATAAACGGTAGTTTTCAAAATTTGACAGAAACATTTGTTGGGTTCGGTGGTTGCATTTGCTGAAATTTGTTATTCTCGAGAGACGATGGAAGAAGGCCCATGAGGGATATTCTGCATGGTGATGGTGCAACGTATCTAGTGGCAATTGTAGCCCATCAGACCTTGCTGCACTTGGCTGCACGTGAAAGCTGAGTCTGATTTGTGTTGGAAAATATAGAAAATATTCATTTAAATCACTAAATAATTGGTTGACTTATGCTTATCAGCTTCAATAGCTGAGCTGAACACTGGATCATTTTTAACAGGATGCTAAAAATTCCAAATGAGGATAAATATTATTAATGCTAATACTACTATTACTACTACCACTAATACTAATAATAACGGTTGTTTGGTATCCGTTAATCTCGAGAGACGATATAAGCAAGCCCATGAGAGATGTACCGGATGGTGGTCATGCAGTTTATATAGTGTATATGTAGCCCAACACGGTATTAGCAGTAATTACTTCACTTGAAAGTTAATTCTGGTTTGTATTGGAGCTGCTTCTTCTACCTCTGAGATCGCCATTTATCAGCTAGCAAGTGTAGATTGTCCTCGTCAGCTTTCAAACCAGTGATCAGAGCGAGTCGTCAGCTGGTCCTGTATAGAGCAAGATCTTTTCAGGTGTTCACATGGATGGCATGTGCTTTAATATCACACTTGAATACATGATTGAAGCGGAGATGTGGCCGTTTGATCGACATTTTGCCAGAGGCATGCTACGCATACAGAAGGTCTTTGAGGATCCGTCCGTCATCTGTCCGAGCTACATGGCACAGTTATTTGAAGAGACGTTGGCGGAGCAATGTGACTATGCATGGAATCTTAATGCACTTCATTGTTTGTTACTCGATCCCTCCATGTGATCCCGAGCATGCGTCAAAGACATAGTATGTTTCCCTGGCATACATGAGTATGCTTAGCACGCAGGCGCGATACACTGATATCTTAGTGTTCAGGGTCCGCATTTTATTATTCCACACTCTTTGAAACAACCTGGAGAGAGTTGGTGATGGCTTTTAAATTCGTTTGCTGAGCTCATCATCGAGCGATATGTTTGTAATAGAAAAACCGAGGTACGTGAATTGATTGATTACCTCAGATTTGTAGTTGTTTATGACGATGCTAGGGATATCCACGATCTGACCTATCAGGTTTGCATTCTTTCGGCTGTTAGTCAGACTAAACGCACCAAATGCTATAGTAAAGCGGTCAATCAGGTGCTGTAACTGCTTCACGCATTTTGCTCTTTTACTTTAGTCGTGCTAGGCTGAACAGTTTGCTGAATGATTGAATGTGTAGCTAGATGCTTGAACAGGACATAAAAGAAGATGCCGAAGAGTGTGGGGCTCGGACGCAACACTTTTTCACTCCGTTGTGGATGTTGAAGAGGTCGCACGTTGAGTCACTGTACTGCACATTGCTTTTTTATGTCATGATTGAAGGACTGGATCATTACTGGCATCTTCCTAGGGCATTCGATCTTGCCCAAGATTGTGAAGAATCCGTCTTTGGTAAGGTATATAACTGCCAGTAATATTTAGTGTTGTTCCCTGTATTGCTCCTGCAGTTGCCTTGTGAGAAGTTCATGACAATTGCGGACCTCTTTGCACGTAACATAAAATTTGATTCTGGATACACTCTTGTCAGCATGCGTCGGCAGTCTGTTCAGGAGGAACAGCGTGTGAAGACTTTACCCACGATGCTGAGAAGAGATATACATCTGTAGTGGCTGCAGTCATTTCGTAGTTGTTTTTGTACAGGGTTAGAATGTTGGCATCACTTATGTCATGAGGCACAACACCCTCATCCCATCATTGGCAAAGGCTGTCGTGCAGGTGTGTGAGCAGCACGCTGGAGCGGCACTTGATGACTTCCTCTTGGGCTTTACTAATGACAGTTTTCTAAAGCCTTCTTAGGTTCTGCCACAGTAGATTTTTCAATGACGTTGATGCATTGTTAGTGACGTGATCCTTCTTGGAGTACAGTTCATAGTACTACTCCGCTATATGCTCCATCTGTGTGCCCTTATCGTTGATGGTATCCAGGCGAAATACATTACTGGTGCTATACATTTCTTCGTGCTTTATTTATGCGCTCGTACATGCCGTTTTTGCTTCCGATATCTGCTGATGACACGATGCTCTGACGGAGCTTAATCCAATATACATTGGCACACTGCCGTACTAACCTCTGAACTTTACTTCTGGTTAACCTGTATGCCTGTCATGTCCTCTGGAAGGGGATCGTTTATATTCCAGGAGAGCTCAGCGACGCGACGCTTTTTATTGACTGTCATGAGTGTGGCAGTGTTAGCCTCAAACCAGTCGTTGTTATTCGACTGCTTCTTACCAAAGATACGTGTATCTGTGCTGTAAACAGTCTCTCGGACGTGATTTCCTCGCTCTTTGGAATTGCAGTTGGGAGGTTCTGATCTTAACGCCTTGGAGAGAGCATAATTTAATTCATAAGTCCAGTCCGGATATGACATATTGATCTCATCAATGCGTGGTTTAACCCGTTGTCTAGAGAGGTATATATTCTTTGGCTGAAGCACAACTGACAAGGTTGACAGGCCCGGTTTTGGTGTGGTGTTAGAGGGATAACGTTCTTCCGTGTCTTTGTTGGCGGGTTTGAAATTTGTTTAAACGTCGATGATTGCTTGGATATCATCAGGTAGTTAGCTAAAGGATCGTAGGTGTCCTTCATGGTTTTTATTTGTTATTTCTTGGTGCAATAGTTTCAGTCCGCTTTTAAAACAGGTACTCTGGTACCTTAACCCCGATGCACCCAGTGATGCAGACTAACTGTGGCAGGGCTGCAACGTATTGTCTAGGGGCTGCCTAGCTTGAGGTGGGGGCATCTGTATTGTGAGAACTTAACACTGTTAAGCAAATCTGGAGCATCCTTTCCATGGCGCAAGCCTGAGCACAGTTATATGGATAATCAGTTGTTGCACATGTATATGATTCTATACTACATGCAGCTGAGACATCCAAGGGAACGTACAAGCGAATACGCCATGACACCGGCGATGTCTCAGCAGTTGCCGAAATGACACTGAACAAAGTGCCAGGTCGCCTTAGAGTCTCAGTGTCCAAATTAGGGTTTAATTCCTTAGCCTTTCCCATGAGAGGGTACATTCACTAGGCAGCCAAGGTTTGAAGTCAGAATTATATTCTAATTAACGGACGACTGCCCGAAGCGTCTGGTTTTGAGGCGCCAGACACTCGCCTGTCATCCCTTTATCTGCCAGTTTAAACAGGTTCCACCGGGCTTTGTTAAGCTGCTCTTCAAGGCCTGGAGCTGCATTTGGTTGTCAGAGGCTCTATCAGATGCAAGCATTGGGTTTGTCTCAATGGAAGTGGATGATTATCTCCCACATCCATCCAGGCAATAACATCCCATGGAGCCCTGGGTTGCATAGTTTACACGATAACCACATTTTCAGTAACACTGTTCAAATAAACCTCTCATTACATTTATGATACTGTTATATTTCAAATAACATACATCTCATCAGTATTCATTCGAAGGATAAATGATTATAGATGACACTTGATTTATTAAACAAAAGGGGATTAGTTCTTGACATTGTTCATTTCAGTCTAATATCAAAAGGATGTATCTCCAAGTATTAAAATAATAACCAGAACCATCCGTTACAGTTCATTCAAATGAGATACTAAATGTATGCCTAAGCTTCGAGACATTTACGATAACATATTTGACTATCAGCCAGATATCTGGGCGTTTCACTATCCTAATATAGCAAGCAAACTAACCAAAGCTCAAAGGAGATCCTAAAGACAATGACAGTCGTACGTATTAGTAATAACACACGAATAAACATAACTAATTCAGGACAACGTCTTGGAAATTATATCTTTGTTAGATAATAATGCATCCTGAGTATCCAGAAGTGGGATCAGACCATCTTTATTTCACAAACATATATGCGCGTTGATTGTTTTGGACTCTTTGAAAAGTTAGAAATCGAATGCTACAAAATATGGGATTTTACATCTCTAATATTATCACTAAGATAACTATGTCCCTCTGAACTCTTCCAGATGAATTTAATGAAGTAAATGCGTTGTTCGCCATCAACTCAGCCTAAGATATATCCACTGATGCAGACGGGGTCTCTCTCTCTCTCTCTCTCTCTCTCTCTCTCTCTCTCTCTCTCTCTCTCTCTCTCTCTCTCTCTCTCTCTCTCTCTCTCTCTCTCTGTGCGGATCCATACAGAGCTTACAGGTTGAACATGGATAGTCTGCAAAACGATGGTTTGTATGATGCACTTTGCCGTTTTCCTCTAGAGGCAAAGAGTCATTGGTGTTGCCTTGCTCCAGTAGATTGACACTAGTGAAAGCCACCATCGCAGAATGCCGCCGATACCTCCAAAAAAGCTCCGGTTTGAGAGTTAAGGTGTACTAGAATTTTGCTGTTTTTAAAATGATCTAATTTGTTTTGTAAGCTCAAACCATTGTATGCTCGCGTGTGAGCGAGAGAGTAGGAGGGAGGGAAAGAAATTAGTATAGAACCAGAAATTAAATATTTTGGCCGTACACAAAAGGTTAATAAATTTGTCAAATTTACGTATTTTGTTGAAATACATTGTTGATTATACCACTGTTGTTTCTACCTTCATTCATTACGGAATCACATTTTCGAAGATTATATTAAAAGTTTGGTGTTATTATGTTCAATGTACATCATATCGTCTCCATTGTAGTGTTTGACTTCTATATATACTGATAGATCCGATGACTTATGATCTATATGAATAATTTAATTCTAAATTCTTATCTGGTCGTTCGGAAATCCTGAACGTGAATAAACCGAATATATTCATAACTACTAAAACATACATGCATTTACGATTTATGTTTTTCATTAAATATTAACTGCGAGACAAACCTAAACAAAAGTGGTTGTATTGATCAATCCCATTCAGATAATAACCATGGAAACATAACGGTTCCTAATAGCCTTCAAAATATGATTTGTGTATGAATAATACACCTTAAAAGCTGACTCATGTTTAATTGTGCAAAAATTCCTTATTGCACATTTGCAATTCCTAATCTGTGTCGCCTTAAGTATTCTATATTGATGTAAACTCGCGTGCCGGGTTTTGTCTCGCACATAAGCCTTCATCAGTAAGTGAGACGAGCAATTTATCTGTTCCAGGGTTTACACCTAAAATCTATGACCATGGTCAAAGTGACTTTTGGTTTTAAGGTACTTTTCAGTATGAAATCAACATATGGGATTTACATTTGTTTACCGGGGAGAATTTGTGATATTTTAAAAGGAGAAAATTGTGAAAAATATGTTGGTCATGACGGTATTACAAAATAATGAGCATTTGGTTTTAACACGTTCACATATACGTATATATTTGCGTGCATGGTTTTCTTTTTTTTTAGTGGGATATCTACAATTGGCTTGATTAGTCACGTGTAGCAATCTAATGAGCAACAGACAACAATGGACGGGTTTCAAGCACGTACTTCTGAGATGAAGTCTATTTGATTCATTTCTTCAGTTATGGTTGCACACACGATCATCATAACGATTCATATTGCATATGTTTGATATGCCAAATTTCAACGACGTTAGTGTTCTTTCAGTTGGCATCATTAAGCTTATCTGCTGCCGAACACCTTTACAAATCAGTACATGTACACGATGTTTCACCATCCTAATTATATATACATTGAGATTCAGTGAAGAAAGACTTTTTTACAGAACGTTGTTGACTCACGGACTGTCGCCTGACGTTGAAATACATATTGTTTCAGGAAAAAACGCTAAAAATTGAACACGTCTTCAAAGTGATGGTGGCAGCTATTATTCCTATATTTGTTCTACCAATAAATACGCGTCGTTTTGCATCTATCATGTCTGTTACGAAATACCCGATATGGCCCCTTTAGACCTCCATACTTTTCAGTATAATCAACGTGTCTTGTTTCACGCGCCGTAATATTTTTGTAAATATAATTTTCCGTTGTATCGCGTGACGCCTTTATTGCTTACACAGCACGTGCGAGGTATGTATTAATGCGCACGACTATATATATATATATATTTATACCACATACATTAAAAATAACATGGCATTTAAAGTGTTGGTATAAAGCAAATCTATATACTAATACTATTGGTATATCAAATAGTGATCCGCCCATAGCGCAATAATACGAATATATAAACATTCTTTCTACCGTAGGCCTATAGCTCTATGAAGAATTTCTACTTATTCATTAATCATAAATGATATGAAATTAACGACACAAATATTAATAGTCTCTGTTTTCTAAATATTAAAATGGTACACAATTTCATCGGAATCCTGTCTTTTTCCTCTCCCCCTCTCATGCAAAATGAGAGAGAGAGAGAGAGAGAGAGAGAGAGAGAGAGAGAGAGAGAGAGAGAGAGAGAGAGAGAGAGAGAGAGAGAGAGAGAGAGAGAGAGAGAGAGAGAGAGATGTTTAGTCTGTAGAATCGCTAATTAAATCAAAATGATGACTTAGTTGAACTGTCAATATATTAAAATATTTTAATTACCTCTTGTTGGTTCGTGATTCCAATTCCTTTATATTCCACGCGAATTTCCATACGACAGTAGGTCAATGCCTAACAGTACATGCATAGTCTATAAGATCACCGTGTTTGCAGTGCACTACTTTCTTCAATAAAAAAAACAACACAACAACATATTTTATGTTTAAATAATGCGTGTGTCTTATATTGATTTAATAAATGTGAATAAAAAAAGAAAATGAAAAAGAAAACAATCAACTTATCAATTTGAATATGTGATTGTGAAAAACAAGAAAAATCGTAGAACTAGATTTTGTAGCAGACAGCCACTTGATTGTGAGGAGGTCATTTACTCGGGCAATATATCAAGAGCACATCGTAACTCCAACTTGCAAATATTTGTATTTGTATGTGATATAAATAAAATATATGTATAGTATGTACGCTGTATCATTGATATACCACTCGTTGTATAAATTTTTCATTAAAAGAAAACTCGGACAAGCCTCGTTTCCTTTTAATGAAAAATTTATACATCTCGTGGTATATCATTGATACAGCGTACATACTATACATATATTCTATATATATACCACATATGTTAAAAATAACATGGCATTTAAAGTGTTGGTATAAAGCAAATATATATACCAATACTATTGGTATATCAAATAGTGACCCGCCCATAGCGCAATAATACGAATATATAAACATTCTTTCTAACGTAGGCCTATAGCTCTATGAAGAATTTCTACTCATTCATTAATCATAAATGACATGAAATTAACGACACAAATATTAATAGTCCCTGTTTTCTAAATATTAAAATGTTACACAATTTCATCGGAATCCTGTCTTTTTCCTCTCCCCCTCTCAAGCAAAATAAGCACAAATCTAGAGTGAGAGAGAAATATATTGCGCTGGACGAAAACATTAAAGCTGAACTTGTACCAAGTAACCCACAGTACTTTGTTTCCTCGTAAACCTATGCTTACGCTTTCCTTGGGATTTATCTATAGTATTCATAATATCAATGATACATAGTTGCAATCGTCAGACGACACACAAGGCCTACATGTTAAATTTGTCGGTTACGATGCGCACATACTGTATTGTGTTTTAAGCCTTTGTTGTTGTTTCTGAAACCCGTTTTAATCGAGTATTAATAATTAAATATAAAACTGTCCAAATGGTCGCCAGCCCCCCCTCCCCCCCCCCTCTCTGGAGCAAAAATACACGAAAATACAAGCGTTATGGATTTTTGCTTGTGTCATACGACGATGTCTCTGGACCTATGAATGATGGCAATGTTAGTCAAGACGTACAGAGAGAGAGAGAGAGAGAGAGAGAGAGAGAGAGAGAGAGAGAGAGAGAGAGAGAGAGAGAGAGAGAGAGAGAGAGAGAGAGAGAGAGATGTTTAGTCTGTAGAATCGCTAATTAAATCAAAATAATGACTTAGTTGAACTGTCAATATATTAAAATATTTTAATTACCTCTTGTTGGTTCGTGATTCCAATTCCTTTATATTCCACGCGAATTTCCATACGACAGTAGGTCAATGACAGTACATGCATAGTCTATAATAAGATCACCGTGTTTGAAGTGCACTACTTTCTTCATTAAAAAAAACAACACAACAACATATTTTATGTTTAAATAATGCGTGTGTCTTATATTGATTTAATAAATGTGAATAAAAAAAAGAAAATGAATAAGAAAACAATCAACTTATCAATTTGAATACGTGATTGTGAATAACAAGAAAAATCGTAGAACTAGATTTTGTAGCAGACAGCCACTTGGTTGTGAGGAGGTCATTTACTCGGGCAATATATCAGGAGCACATCGTAACTCCAACTTGCAAAAATAAAGGGAATAAAGACATTATAGAAGAATGGGATAAATTAAAAGTTAAATTTAAGAAAATAGCAATAAAACATTCAAAATTAAGGGTTAGGAATTTTAAATTAGAAATAGAAGCTATAGAAAATTTAATAACAACAACAACAACACAGAACACAAAAACTACACTAGTATTAAGATTAGAAAAATTAAAGAAAGATTACTATAAAGGGAGGGAAATAAAAGCAGGTATATTTACAGACCTATATGAAAATGCAAGGGGATTATATAAAAGGGAAGTATTAAGAAGGGGGGGGGGGAGAAAAAACATTAGAAAGATTAAATACGGGAAGGGAAATACTAGAAGACAAAACTCAAATATTAAATTACATACGGAACTACTATAAGGACCTATATACTTCACAGAGAATAGCAGACGAAGATATAGAAACATACTTACGAGAGACAAATTGTGAGAAAATTACCTCAGAACATAGAGACAAATGTGAGGAATTTATATCACAAGACGAAATAGTAGAGACAATAGGAACATTAGGTAAAAATAAATCACCAGGGAGAGATGGACTTTCCGCGGAATTCTATAAAAAATTCTGTAGAGAGTTGTCGCCAATTTTAGAATGGTTATACAATAATATTGCACTTAGAAATAGCAAAATGACTAACACAATGAGGGAGGGTATGATAACAATAATATATAAGGGAAAGGGAAATAGGGATGAAATAAAAAACTGGAGACCCATCTCACTCCTTAATGTTGACTATAAAATTTTGAGTAAAATTTTAATGGAAAGGGTCAAAAAGTGTCTTGACCCAATTATAAATATAAATCAAACAAGTGGGCCAAAAGGAAGAAATATACAAAATAACATCTTAAACATTAAAACTATAATTGATCATATAAATATAAATGGTACTACTAGTGCTATGGTACTAATTGACCAAGAAAAAGCCTTTGATCGACTTGAGCAAAACTATATATATAAGACACTAGAAAAATTTGGATTTGGAGAAAATTTCCAAAATTGGACCAAAATTCTGTATAATGATATAAACTCGATTGTACAGGTAAATGGAGCAAAAACGGAAAAATTTGAAATTCAAAGATCAGTGAGGCAAGGCTGCCCACTATCTATGCTATTATATGTAATAGCAATAGAAATCTTAAGTACCAAAGTAAGGAATAACCCAAATATTGTAGGAATCAAAGTTCCAAACATTAAAGAAGAAGTTAAGATGTTACAACATGCTGATGATTGCACAAACTTTATTCAAGATGGAAAATCCTATATTGAACTAATAAAGGAATTTGACAAATTTGGAAAAGTTTCAGGATCTAAGATAAATCCTGATAAAACTGAAATCTTATTAATAGGAGACTGGAGAGGTAAGAAACATGGTCTGCCTGCTCTTCTTATTAAAGATAATATAAAAACATTAGGCGTAAATTTTGGAAAAGATGAACTGGAAGACAATTTAAAAGAAATAAAAGAAAGTATTAAGAAAAATTTGACAATCTGGGCACCATTGCCAATATGCTTAATGGAACGAGCACAAGTTGCAAAAAACTATATGTATGTGCACTTAAATTACAAATTAAAAACAGTAGACATAAAAAATGCAACACTAAAAAATATAGATAACGAGATTATTAACTACTTATGGGCTTTTAAAATACATTACACAACCAAAGATACACTATATAGGGAGGGGGTGAGGGGAGGTCTAGGTCTCCCCCACCCCACCCTAATTAAATGCACCAACATTTTAAATCGATTTAAGGAGATTAAAGTGGAGCCAAAAATACCTTGGCATGGGCTCTACATATATTATTTTGGTTTCTCTATGAAACAGAGAAACGACATATATAGGAATAATAACTTAATAAAATTATTAGAAGTGCCAAGGAAATTAAGATCAATAAAAGATTTACTATTCAAATACAGAGATGTAAAGGAATTTTGGGACACTGATACAAAATGCACATACAGATGGCTAGCACAAAACACAATAAATAAGGACAAAAATAAGGTAGAACAAAAACACATGAATATTAACTGGGATAGGGCATGGGGAAATTGGGTCAAACTCAGATCCATTAAAATCAAAAGTACCTTGTTCAAATACATGCATGATGCATGGTTGACAGGGGAAATAGCAGTGCGACGGCGTATGATCGCAGTGTCGCCAAAATGTCCACTATGCAAAAATTTCTCCTTTACAAAAAAACATATTATAACGGAATGTCTTATAACTCAAATTGATAGAAACAAAATTGTCACTAATATTTTAAAAAAACAATTATATGACAACATACAACTCTTATATCTAGATGGAAAATTTACAAAGACAATTTTAGAAGAAATATCAGCCTTTATTATTAAGTATATGATAGCATGCGGTCCAATTAAAAACTATGGGGAAAATTTTAGATAAGGAGGGTTCAGGGAACTCAGGAGGAGAAAAGTACGAGCAATGAGAGCACGGGGCTATATCACATGGCGCTACGCGAAGTGGACAGGCCCGTGAAAGAGTTTGGAATAAAGCTCACCTAGAGACATACACATTACAAAACAACTCACGGATTAGATAGGCTCTATAGTTAAGATCTATTTCCTTTTCTCGTTTTTTCTTTTTCTTGAAAATAAGCATGCTATCATACAAAATCACTGGTGAGAAATGATTTTTACTCTGTGGAGATTTGCGAAAATCTACACAGAAAGCCCGTTTAAAGGGAAATATAAAATAATCTTTTGGAATAAAATAAGGATTTAATTATAAATAAATAAAGATCACAAAATAGTATCGAGAGGGGTGAAGTGCAAACAATAATAAAGAAATTGTACGAATCCCATTTCGATCAAAGTGATCTAGTATATAAATAAGGAAATTACAAAACATGGAACATAATATAGCAAACAGTAAAACAATAGATTGGTATCAACCAATATAATTTAAAATTAAGACACCATGATTTGTACCAAATTCAAAATTATTAAAACATATATTAATTAAATGAAACTAAAACATATATACTAAGATAAATACCGTTTAGAGGTATTTATATGGTTAGAAAAACTGGAAAAATTTGACAAGAATGGCTATCCTTACAAAATATACAGTATTCATATGAATACATATAGCAACACACATATAGCACAACACAAATAGCATACACAGGATGTAGGAAACCCCTAGCCAGGGTTAACTTTGAGAAACTGAGACAGACACCCATGATGGACCTTTGAGTTCGGGTGGAATGTCATAGAGAAACACTAAGGATAAAAATATCTTCCTATTATTATATAATCCCGATGGGAAAAAATTAAGGTTAGTTTAAATTAAATGGAAATTCATAAAAAACATACCAAACTACATATCGGGGGAACACACATACACATAAGACCTTTTTTTAGTTTTTTCAATAGGGAGAGGGGGCATCTGTCTGGTGCCCCCCCCCCCCCCACAAAAAAAATTTGTATTTGTATGTGATATAAATAAAACATATGTATAGTATGTGGGCTGTATCATTGATATACCACTCGTTGTATAAATTTTTCATTAAAAGGAAACTCGGGCAAGCCTCGTTTCCTTTTAATGAAAAATTTATACATCTCGTTGTATATCATTGATACAGCGTACATACTATACATATATTATATATATATATATATATATATATATATATATATATATATATATATATATATATATATATATATATATATATATATATATATATATATATATATATATATATATATATATATATATAGATATATGGGTGTGTCTGTGTTTGTTCGTCCTGGTGTGGGTGGGTGTGTTTTGTCAAAACGTTTAGATAATTAGATAATACATTATCGTCAAACAAGAACATGACACAAACCGAATGCCAATAATACATTACCTTTATGTTTAAAAGCAGTACGTCGTGTATATGACGTTGTATCATTAGGCCTACTATTCTAAATTAAAACAACTCTGTGTAAAAAGGTCTTTTTAAATGTTCGGTTAATCGCAGCTTCATAAATAATTGTATTTCAGCAAATGTGTCATTTTCATTCTTATAACAAAATATTATGTGCATATACCACATTGTAGGCAATCAAAAACACAGGGCACTACAGAGGCAATACAATTTATTACTTAGTAACTCCAACAGGAATTTGGGATGGATTACTTATCCAGCCATAACGTCCATAAAATGTTATAATTAGAATATAGCGGATGACCATGTCAATTCCTTTCCTAATAGCAGTCAGTAGAACACCAAAAAGATATCGCTGTCGATTTCCTGAGACCAATACTTCCTGATGAATCCGTTTGACAATAGTGGAATTTGATTGAAAGCAGAATCGATTTCCAGATAAATATTTTGTAAATGAAAAGAAATGGTTTATTAATTGGTATATTTGCGTGATTTGAGTTATTCTGACAGTACTGAGTGAACATAGATTGCTTTGCAATGTTGATTTATTGTCCCTTGACCATTTTGTCAAGAGAGAGAGAGAGAGAGAGAGAGAGAGAGAGAGAGAGAGAGAGAGAGAGAGATGTAAATGAAGCAGATTTACTTTGCATTTGAAAGCAAATCAGGTTGTTGAGCACTGTAATCCTTATTAATAATAACTTGTGGATAGAAAGGGAAATTGAAATGTCACAGAAACAAAAGTATATTGATTATAGAAGGAAAGCAATACGGTGGTTTATTCATAAAGACCATGCTGTTTGCATGATACATATTTGATAAGTACTTAAGCAATGTTGTTGATCAAAAAGGTTACGAATACGTACATTCTAGGTACAAACTTGCGTTATATCTTCCATTATATGCTGGTTCACTCAACCATTTCGGTAGTCTGGCCATTTATAGGGTGCTAATTTCGTTTTAATTTCGTATTCTCGTTTATTATTTGATTGTCTGGACTATGATAAATTTGTTTTCAAAGTACGGGAAAGATGTCAATGAACGGACGGTACAATATATCGTGCCGGAAAGATGTAATAATACAATACTACTACTACTACTACTACTACTACTACTACTACTACTACTACTACTACTACTACTACTACTACTACTACTACTACTACTAATAATAAAATACTACTACTACTACTAATAATAATAATACTAATAGTAATTATCATCATCGTTGGCGTTCTCGTCGTCGTCATCTGCTGCCACCAAAATGAAACAAGGATGACGAGTGCAGCTGACCATATGAAAACATTGTGATCTCACTTTTTGTTTCGATACCGTTATCAAGAATTTTAAGTGTGAAAATAATTTATATTATGACATTGGTAATAAAAGTAAAATCGTTTCTCTGGTTATATCACTGAACTCACTTTATTTTTCATCTGTACAAATATATGATATTAAAAGTATGATGTTCACATACATTTTATTCATTCTGCGTCGTCGGATTTTCTCTTAACAGAACAAACTGACTCGAAATAAAATAACTTAAGTGCGAATGTATCAGCACAACGTGAAACTGTGTGGCCTCCGTCAAAATTAGGCTAAGTAACAACCAACGTAACATTGCAACAATTATATTTAAAAGATTAGTTTCTCTCGAATCATATTCCGCTACTTTTATTCGCTGTTAGTGCAACCTATTATAAACATACACCGTGAATTCCACAAAAGATGTACATTTGTAAGGTGAAACTCTCATCACAGTCATGCATATGTTTGCAAACATGCGAGAAACTGTGCATTGAGAGCACTAATTACAAGCTGAAATAAAAACAAACACCGCAAGATTTAGACGAAGCGAATAAATTGCAAACCTGTTAACGCATTGCATGTGCAAGACAAGGCAAATTGGTACTCTAAAAGAAACTAATTAACATCTTTAGTTTAAGGATTGTGGCTGTCGAAATCAACCTTTCTGTTATGCTTAACTCCTTTCCAATAATGTTCAACCTATACGTAAAAGATACATATTCGCTTTATTGCTTGTACGATTACTAAAATAATTATATAAAGAACGGTACTCAAAGAATTAGATGTTGAAAAAGACAATGACTCTCAGCACTCTCTTGATTAATGTTGTACCACGACCTACTCAAAACAGTGTCACCCGCATTGCCATAAACAAAATGAGAACAAATCTTACATATAGATGTTTGCAGTATTGAAGTAAATAACTCAAACTATCATATACGTATTTTCAATATCTTACAGAAAATATTAATTCATGAAGTGGAGATAACTGGTATTCTCGCTAGTGGCATTAGTAATCGTGAAAAAAATATTCCTCTCCACTGGCAAAATGAAACATAACATTTAATACAAAGAATACTTATTTTTTTTTAAAATCATTGTTTTGATTTATTCCTCCATTTTCTACCATCTCTACAAAATAATCATAATATTATAAAATAGCTATCTGAATAAGCATTACAGTTGCAATCTAGAGCTTTTCTTGTTCCCCGCAAAGCTATTTGCATTGTTCGTAAGAAGAAATAACCAGAATAACGTTTACCTTTTAATATCGTGCCTTTCAATAGTTCATCCACAATATGGATTTATTCACCATGAAACTGGCGACCAACTACACAGACCTGTATGTAGTGGTTTCTTGGACAATTGCATTAGAAGTCTGAACATGTTATGACTAGCTGAGTTGAATATCTCAATTACAAATTAACATATCAGATTTAAATTCGTCTACATAGATGGTTCTTTCATTATTTCAGTAAGGCTGGCTACAAATTAAACCCCTATGTATCAGCGAGAGTACGTATTAATTTAACAACAGACATCTTACAGGTTGCGGAACCGAGAATTTATTTATTACGTAAGTGCTAAATTTTGTATGGGCTGTTACGATTGAACATGTCCAAGGCATTGTCATGAATGAAGACACATGACTTTAATTTGGATTACATGTAAATGATGATGATGTAATAGGCAGACGGAATCATATATATATATATATATATATATATATATATATATATATATATATATATATATATATATATATATATATATATATATATATATATATATTAATGAGATGTCCTAAACATTGGGTGAGGTCGAGCAGACCTGTATTATCTTAAGATCCGTTTGTGTTCAAGCCAAGAAGGCTATTTCGTCCCGCGAAACAGATACCAGTTCCTGCTTATTTCTAATCCGCTAGAAAGTGTCAAAAACGTATTCGCCTTGTCTAAATAATTACCTTGGACTGTACACGCCAGAAAAAGTAGATTTGCAGGGTACGCCTAATAACTCGATACAATTTATTTAGGATGAAGTAGTCCGTCATCAAACCAATGTTCAATAGATTTTACTATGTTCTGGCGTCCACTTCGAGCAATGCATTAAGTTCATTGTTACAAATGAGCAGGTTTTGAAACAAAATTTGTGCATGGGAGGTATCCATACTGTATCAAGAGCTAGCTCATAATAATCGGCCCACCGTATTATCTTCAAATGGTTCTGTCACACCAAAAATATTTATCAGTTCCATCATTATCATTTCTGTATTATACATCTCTATTTGTTCTATGAACACTGGACTAAAACTGATTTGTAAAAACAGTTTAAATGATATGTAATTTTGGGACATACATTTAATGTAAGATTAAACATAACTTTTCGGGGACTGTTTTGTCTAATTTCGTAAATAGTTTGATACTGATTCCATTGTTTTCATATATTCAGTGGAAATACGATTGTTACAATTATCTAATATATAAGTTAATGAAACATATGCAAACATAGCTAACAATATTAATAGCCAAAATCAATACGTATTGACTAAAACAATGACATATGTTAATCAAATGCTTGGAGAACTCAGTGGGTCAGCCCATATCTAGTATTGATGTATAATTATATGTTTCCTTGCACAAGAAGCAAACCTGAAATAAAGTTAGTCATTATTTTAATGTTCAAAAGCGCCTGAACAAGGCAACGAGAGGGTCAATTAAACTTTTATTGAAAAATGACATATTTTATTTAAAGTTTGTTTACGGGAAGAAATGTCAGACAATATTATCCTCAAAGAAGTTTCCGGTCATCTAAACATATTGACTAAATGTTATATCAGTCATGTAATATATTTGGCGAATTCATGATACACAGTTTTCAAATCTCAATTTAAATAAACAAGTTTTCAGTGCTGGCGTTTGTAAATATTGTCATTTCCGATTCACGGAGCTGAATGTATATTGTAGTTTTGATGAGCGCTCCAAAGTGTGGGTGTTGCTCACTTTGATTATATATACAGCCTACAACCATACAATCATACGTCAGACGTGTTCCACACAAATCTCGCGTGATGTCGGCGTTGATAAGCGAAGTTGTAGGTACGATAGCGCCTGCTATACCACTGATTAAGATTTTTCCAAAATTGATTGCTTCTGAATAGTTTTGGCATAAACTAGATGCCTATTTTATCTCACTTTCTTTATGTCAAGAACAATATGAGAGAAAGAATTATGTAGTGTCCACTCGACATTAAACTATGGAATCCAGAAATTTATATAATGAATACAAATATATGTTTTGTGATTTGCTTTGACCATCTACTAATGTTTAAGTAGTTCGATTGCATCTACCGTTCTTTTATGTCAAGAAAAGACATACGTGATCGAATATTGCAACGGCAACTTCAATACGTTCATACCTTCTATGAAAGATCTATTTCCTTTGAGCATCTGTTATAGATTAGGCATTTGTTCACTGCTTTCACATCGAACAGGAATCGGAACGGAGTTACGTTAATTTGTCTTGTGATTTCTTTAATGATACAAAAAGTTAACAATAAATGCAGGCGATGAATATTTCATGTAACGAAAACCTTCCTCGATAGCGTTTTAATGCAGTGCATTCCTTTTCTGCATGGCCTTTTGAAATCTTCTCTAGTTAATTGCTTTTGCGGTAAGAACGAAAAAAGTAGTAATCTAAAATTGTCTCTAACATTGACAGCTGCAGCAGGAATAATTGCAAGTGAAACACGGAAAATAGGGAATATCAGATTGAACATGTAGTGCTCCCGATAACAACTTTTATTTGGAATTCCATATGTCACTCAGTCAACTACAATTATAAGGATCAAGTAAACGATTACGCAAAGCCAAGTTTGAATCATTTTTATTAATTTATCCGCATTAGATAGTATATGCGAAAATAATACGATGCAATTGAACATCCATACCAAGACCTGATGCATCTATAACTACACTCATTCAAAGTTTGATCAGTAATAATCAAATATATTATTACGGTACCAGTCTATCTATCTATTTATCTATCTATCTATCTATCTATCTATCTATCTATCTATCTATCTATCTATCTATCTATCTATCTATCTATCTATCTATCTATCTATCTATCTATCTATCTATCTATCGATCTGTATATCTATCAATCTATATCGATACATGGATAAATAGATAGATAGATAGATAGATAGATAGATAGATAGATAGATAGATAGATAGATAGCAATTCCCCACAATCGCAAATATCACAATACAATCGATCAGCCTTATTCTTCATTAGGAAGCAACACATACGAATATAATGTAGCACATACCAGAGACAACTATAATAGCTGCTATACTTACTCAATGTTAAATCAGTATCGTTTATGGCGATTGTTCGGACTGTGCATTATATAGGGAACACGCTGATCGTCATTGTTCACGTTTTGCTCTTTAGGATGCACCTTACTGTAGTTTCTGGACGTAAGCTGGTTCAAATACCGGTATATATTTGGTTTGACTGTCCTTGTGATAAATCTTGTCAAGTTCACTAGCGTAATTCATTTTGTTGTTACATACAACCCCCGAAAGAAGTAGATTACCACACATTGCAATATCTGAAATATACTAAACGTCATAGCCATTATCTTCAATCTAATAAATATATTATTTCTGCGGAAAATATATATATATAATCAGTGTACCCTTCCTTATGTATCCAACGATTTCCATTCATTTTAAGCGACCTCACTTGCCTAACAACTTTGCCATTTGTACCATTTCCATGCACACATTACCTTGCCATCCATATTGCAAAATGAATTTGCTAACACTGTGAAGTATGTTTTAAATCCGGTCGGCAAAATCAATTGTAAACTAAAAATAGAAAATATCAATCATCAACAGCATGAAAATGTATGGCATTATGTTGTTAAACAAGCGTGTAGATTTCATGCAACACGTTTAACAAAATGTGTTTTAAAAGTCCCGAACACTTTCCAATTAGCCACCAAATATTTTTGTATATGGTTCCTTTATAAAAGTGTCACTCCATTCCTGACAAAAGATTAGTAATAAAGATATATTTATGATTTATGGTGCAAGGTTTTTGCAGCATTTATTTATCGTTACGGTTAAGTGCAGACAATAAATTTCTCTTCGTCTTCAATTTCTTGGTATTACAGTAAGAAAGTAAATAAAGTTTCCAGACATATTTTTAAGAAGCATAGTGTATACCGCATAACACCGCTCAATCTTTTTTTAATCAGGAAGTAAAACATGAAAAGAACGTAAGTCATACAAATATTTCCATTTTTTGCAAGTATTGTGAAACATAGATTTGTCACAAAACTGAGTTAACTCTAACGAATCTAGTTGTCCTTTTGAATCAAAATATTGATATTTTACAGATTTCTCTCCAAAAGTGACGACCGATGCAGGATCAAATAGGCATAAATGTCTGATCTTTACTTTTGTATACCATCCTCAACCATCGTGTCGAGGTATAATGACGTTGCAAATAGTCTCCAGATATTAGAACACTATAAAAGAGTCGATTATAAAATGTCAGTCATTACATATCACGAAACTCTTATGCATATTAAATGTTGTCACCAGTTAATATGTTTAAATTGTACTCGCTATATTAATCTACCTTTTGGACCTTTTCTCCTAACTTAATTAGGTATTTATGTCACGATTAAAAGGAACTATAATACTGAGTTGTGTTCATATGTGTTAAAACCTTTGTACCTGGAAACAAAACAGGAAGACATGGCAATCTAAGATAAACTAAAGACAGAAGACAAATATACTCAACGTTAAATTAACTTGGAAAATAATTTGTGTTGCATGCGATGATCAATAATAAGATTTTCCATTTTTTGTTTAATGTGACAGATTCAAAAGTCGACTATGTTGAATGATTAGCAGCTTAAATAATACTTTTGGTTCAAAAAGAGTAAGAAATACGTATTGTTCGTATTTCATTGTCTGCTGAATGCACTTCAACATCTTTAATTGAAGGACAAAGCAAAGCAAATTAAACATCAAATCATCCATTATTATTAATTGGCCGTCAAATCAATCAAGATATAAAATACAATTGCATGCACCAAATCATGACAAGGACTTCGCTTTTTGGAGAAATTGAGTTGACGTAATGACTCTTAGGCACATGTATAAACCGACACAAGAACATGTGTTATTCAGTTAGTTATGGAACATGTGTTATTCAATTAGTTATGGAGCAAAGTGAAATATAAATTTAATATGCACATGTACAACAATCCCGTTTCTATATTAATTCAGCCGAACATTAGGCATTTAACTTACTTCAGTTAATCTATTAAAAGTTACAAGTGGAAACAAGTGACCCATGAATAGCCAAATTAACAAACGAATATATGGTAAATATAAAATATCCATCCTGTTCTGGAAGTGTTAAACCGGTAAAAGCCAGTAGCAAGTATGGAACTCTTGTTCAAGAGTTGTTTTCTTGCATGAAACGGCCCCTAACATCACTAATGATACCAATGTTACAATCGGGTGGAGTAAAGAACGTTTTGTCTTTAAAATGACAATAAAATATAATAGATATTGCACAGTAAACTGCATCACTGTCCTAACCTATACTGTTAGAAAAGCATCTTAAACCTCACATAACAAAGATAAGACGAATGTGCTTGAACTGATCGATGTTAAACATGTTTAACGGATGCGGAAATTAACGTACCCATTTGTTTGAATCAGAAAGAAAAAGCTCATGAATGTAACCAGAAAGAAAATGCTAGAAAGATAGCATATCGTTATATTGACCAGAGTTAGTTGAGTTTTTAATACAATGGTTAAACGTTAGCTAGGAATCATAAATGGTACCGGAATATATTACATTCATGTATGATGTCATTCTGAAAGACGATTGCTGCTTCACTAAGATATCATAATACCTTGACTGATGGACAAGTGTGTAACATGCAATTATGTTTCCATGATAGAAATATTCATGACATGCAACGTTATAATTGGCATCTGCTGGTGAAGTTATATTAATTTTGTGGAATAATTCCACATTAATAAATTTGAAAATATTTGCATTATTATCACGCTCTGTATGAGGAACGGAGTGAAAATGCAATTAGATTTGGATCAGCTCTGACTTACATGATTAGAAATAAATTCACGTCATTGATTGGGGAGCGATGTACTCAGATGTACTGATTAAGATTTTCAGCTTGGCGTTAACACGTTTTACCATATCACCCTTATGTCTGCAATGTGACAGTTAGAATGATGTCTAGTGAATAATGCCTCAGGCATGTAGACTCATTTTCCACTCTGTCACATTATCGTGAGACAAGGCCGACCAGTCCTAACACGAACTTAATGATGAACGCCATCCTGCAACCTCCCACATTCGAGGCGGACAATGTAACTACTTAAACCAATAGAGTAATATTATTCAGAACAATGTGAAACAAATTACATTCATCCAGCTGAAGTTGAACGAACCATTTTGGACAGCATTATGCAATGACAGATGGAAGAATCAAATGATAGATTGGACCGGGTATTTAGAGTCCTATGTAATCAAATAAAGCTTTACCAGATTGAGATATTTATGACGTAGGCAGGAGAGAGGATGGGAAATTCTAGCCAAGTATGTAGACCTGTGAATCATTGCCAATTCAACATAAATGTTTGCTAATATGTTTGATGTCCTAGAATAATCCCTAATGTTTGCCTTATCATAATGCAAATATCGTTGTGTTTATCATGACGATCTTACACATTTCTCTCAAAAGCATGTTGGATACAGTAATAAACTGATCATATTGTTTCATGCAATATATCTCATATTATAAAGAATCAAACACTTAAATGAGAGAGTGTCTTGATGTCCATTTGTCACTATATCCAAGGATACCGAGACATAAGTCGTTGTCAACTACAAGTTGGTACGTGTTGTAAATCCTTGTAGATCAATTTATCTAATTTCTTAAATTTTTTCATTACTGTAAATTGAATAGCTTATTATATTTTGCATGTAAAACTAGCGTCAGTTTTAGGAATGTTAAAAGCGTAAGCGTATACTGGATCTGTTCGATATATCTAATAATAATCTTAATAATAGAACTTAATGACAACATTGGATTAATTTCGCATTGATAAAAAGGGTTTATATGCTTCTTAAAGATGTCATTAACTTCGCTTTGATTGGGCTATGTCGCATTAATAGATGAATATACAATTTGGAGATAAACTGAGTAATACGACCTGTCAAGCGGTGTACGTTACGAAATGCAGTCGTTTGTCGAAGGTTATATAACGAGAGAATTGTGCAATCACATATATTCATATTGTCATGTATTATGTTCCTGTTGCAAGTTGTCTGATGACGTGTATTAAGTTGTACTAAGATAGTATTGGATAGGGAAAACATTCGTATGGACGGTAGAGTGGGAACATAAAGTGTTCATTGTTTGAATTTATTGCGCAACGAGATATAAGGTCAGTTGGTACTCAGAACATATTAACATCAGGGTGTTTTTTGAAGAGCGCGGAGATACATTGAGTAATCACTGGAGATACAAGCAGCGTTCTTCGAGTGGTTAATGTTTCACAAGCCTGTGCAGTCTTACGGTGAAAAGTGATAGCTGGATAGCAGTACATGGAAGCCAAATACCACTTAGCGAAGGTCTACTTCGCCGTGACATAATTGACAGAGCGACTATTAATTAACGTGACGACACTCCTTATTTTAATCAGTATCTACTAGACTGCATAAAAAATAACAATTATGCAAGCAGGGCGACAACTTCGCGACGTTATAGCCAAATATATTTAACATCTGAACATATTAATACTCGCGTCTTACATTGTGATGTCGTTTGTACTGCATCGACTGATCTTGATGTCACAACAACTACTAATATTAGTCAAATTTGCCTCAGTTGGGATCACAGTTAACGCGATTTCTATCATTAAAGGTATCAACAGTGCTACCGGTAAACGTTTATCATCGTGTTTTCATACTGTATGAAAATAACGATCACATATCTACTGCCGTTGAAAACAATATAAGTTCATAATAGGTTGAGGCGTGATGAGAAACTATTTACTAAACTGTATTACACATATGCCAACATATAATGTGTACCCTATAAACGAATACCTTCACTAACTTCGACTTAATCGGAAGCAGCAGTTTAATGAAAAGGTTAGGTCTAATCTGACGAGAAACTAAACGCTAACAGGAATACAGTATTACGTTTTGCACAATAGCAATGATAATCTCTAGAGGAGTATGGATAAACATGTAAGGTAAATTATGCTCTGAACGTTTTAGGTGTTAGCATAAACAAATTAAAACACGATAGACACGAATAGAGAAATATAAATTAGGGAATAAATGTTTTAAATTTATTTAAAATGCAGCACTGTATTGCAGTTGACGAATATTAATAACAAGTTATCATGAAGCTGCCTGTATTAGTTTAAATCAAGATAGTCCTGTTTACACGTTTAATTGGAAACAATGTTCCGTTAGAAAGTATCGATTGTTTTAGAATATATACATTGTGACTCGTATGTTAGTGTATTGGCTATACTGGTGTTCCACATTAAATAGACAGCCTTCTAACAACATCGGTATCATGTCATACTTTGGTAATCAAGTTTGTTTCATTAACATATTTTCTCACAATAAAAGATAATCTATGAAATAAAGGAGATAGTAATTGCATCCGTTCATCTACTTTGCAGAGGCAGAACACATAGGGTATTCTAGACAAACTGGTCCTGCATCGGCACCCCGACAAACAAAGCGCACGACAAAAAAGCCCTCTTTTGTCGGCGCTCTTTTGGTATTGAGCTCTTTTTTTGCGCTCATTTGTCGGCGCTCTTTTGTCGGATCACCCTTGCATCATGCTTAAATACAATTAATCATTCTCGAGCAATACTTATGTTTATATTATTTGACAATATTTTATAAATACAATTATTTAAACAAGCCCACCTTCCATCAAATAATTTATGTGACTTAATTGTCCAGCCTTAGCAAATAATTAACCATTTATAGCAAATATATGATATTAAGCAATATAGATTTGGATTCATGCAGAAGTCCAAAACGACATCAAAATAACATGTACTGGTTGCTTTTCTTAAGGCTCATCAATACGTTTTACAAATTGCATGAACTATATATTGTTTGGTTACGTTTAACAACATAGTGAAATACATGATGCAAATGCAGATTTGTTTGCACATACATTCTTAACCAATTTAATGAAATTAGACTTCAGATTAGGAGGAACCATGTACGACTAAATAATTCCCAGTAAATAGAAGTTTGCAATGGAACATAGGTTCAATGAAATAAAAAAGAAGAGAGTAGCATGATGCTGGTGGATGCCGTGTGCTTATTCATTACAAATTTCTAATGATTATAGACATCATGAGTACTAGTATTAATGGATTGTTACAAAGAAAGTGAAAATCGCAGCAAAACATACGAGTAGTAGGCCTAGAGCGTACGCAATTAAACGTTGTTCTGCGATTGTTCTTCTTCTTTCTGAATGGCTCAAGCAAGAAGATGATACTGTTCTTCTTATTTGTATAAAACAATATTCCCACTTGCACGGAACAAATGTACATCGGAATGATGACGGAAGGATCACCAAAAACTGCTGTTATTCGGTGCTTACCACTGGCCAAAGATCAATCGGACGGCCAAATCTCTGCTTCAAAGAGGTCTCCAATTACGACATGAAAGCCCTTGACGTCGACGTCAACACGTTGGAAGAGCTTCCTCTAGAGACGGTCAGCTGGCGACACGCTCTAATCACTGGTTTGAAACCGACGAGGACTCATTATGCGTACTAGCGGATGAAAAAGCGATTTAGGAGGAAGAAGACGGAGCTCCAGCGACCACGAGACTCAACTATCAAGCACAGCAACTGCAGCTAGGATTGCCGTTCCCGTGTTGGGCTACATAGCCACTAAAACCGCTACACAACCACAACCCGGGTCATCTCTCATGGGCGCACCTTCATCGTCTCTCGAGACTAATGGATGCCAACAGCAACAAAACTCATAACACAAGACGAATATCAACATCTCATAATGTTACTCAGATAATGAACATGGGTTATCCTCAGAAGGTGTATCATGTGTCGCATATATCATATTTTATATAAATAGCGTCTCGAAACATCCGAATGTCTTATTAATTTCACATTTGCTGATAAAAAATGATTTCGCAGCTTCAGTCGGTTATTGCTTTCTTATCCACCTTCAATAGCTATGTAGCTGTTTGAACGTGGTAATCTAATTCTAATTAAAACTAGAAATGCTCACTGACACAACGGTACTTTCATATCGAAGTAGATGGCTTGCTGGCTAATCTTGTTAAGCAGAATATCAAACAATCAGTGCATATTTCTTCACAATCTCAAGAAAGGGACTTCATGTCTCCCTATTAGAAACATATAGCATTAGTTAAGAGTTAGGGTTACCTTTATGCATATATTTAAAACATATTGAAAATGCAATGTACCTGAATTGTCAGCCACGTGTGAGGATTCGTGTACGGAGTGACAATGATGTTGCGAACTAAGACTCTAATCAATGAAGTAATATGCGCTACTTAAAATCATCCATTAGAACACTTTCGCAACAATCAGTGCTTAAAAGAGATACATCTCATAGAGTACGTAACAATAAAGCGGCAAAAGGTAATGTATTCCATGGTTTCATTGATTCAGGAAGACACACACACACAAAGACACACACACACACATGCACACACACACATACATACATACATGCATACATACATACATACATACATACATACATACATACATACATACATACATACATACATACATACATACATACATACATACATACATACATACATACATACATACATACATATATATATATATATATATATATATATATATATATATATATATATATATATATATATATATATATTTGCTACGTCTATTTGATTTAAATTATGTATTTTAAACTGTCAGATCCAAATTTGTCATTTTGGGTTTAAAATTCATTAATTGGGAGATTATTCTAGAAAAATCTCTATGATCATACTTTATCTGTAAACATGTTTTAGACCTTGGCTTCTTCACCTAATTCATGACCCTGCTTCAGATACTGTCAACAAGCTTCTAACATTATTGGCTAAATCCACTTGACATCTTTTATTTTTAGTTCTTGGGTTTAAGAAATGGTTGACTCTCATCTAGATCATTCCATTCGTACGTGTTTTTATGATCGTACGCTCTTTCAATGACCTTCTATGAACTTCCATAAAATCACGTGATCACTTGTTTACGTAAAAAACAGGTATTTAAATTATTGATTGGGATAGAACAAGTCAGTAGAATCTGGGCTTTTAAAGTTAATATTTGTGTCTTCTGTTTGAGTTATAATTTTAATTACCTTGTACTGGAAATTGTGTCACTTCGTTATAGCAACAGGAATTATTCCATTATCTGGAAAAAGACATGTGTTCATGATTTTCATTTGGATTGTTTTAAAACCAAGAACTGCATCACGTGACATTGTCAGCCATTTTGGATTACATCATCAAGATTCGAACCTGGAACTATTAGAACATTTATTTATCAGGACTCTTGAAAATCCATTAGTGGATTTTTTTGTGAATTCTATATTGCATTAATGTTGGATTTGATTCTCTAAAACCGTACGTTTATTTATTTTATGAAAATAATTGTACTTAATAAATTCATTTGTTAAAGTTTTACAAGCTTGGTAGTTTTCACTCTTTCTTTGTTGCTGCTTATTCGAGCCTAAGCACGTAACATAGAAATTGGGGGCTTGTCCGGATTGAAATAAATTGGAATTTAAATTTGAATTTCCCCTACTTTTTTAAAATGTTCATATCTTTAGTGAGACTGACAGGCTTGTATCAAAATGACATCTAAAGTAGAAATATTTATTTCTAATCCTACCCAGGAGCAATTAGATCTTTTCAAAAAAGATGAGTAAATTCAGCTTGCCAGAAAATTTGATCTTTCTGAAGTCAGGGCTTCTTTAACGAAACAAGATATCAAAGAGATTTTGGTCCAGAACTTGGTGGAAAAGGATATGTTTAAAAAAAGTGCTTTGATTTCGGTCAGTAAGTCTGCATCAGACTCTGACATAAAATTAAAGTAATTAGAATTAAAATTCAAGATGGAATTAGAGTTGAAGAAGCTGGAATTGCAGGAAAAGGAGAGAGAAAGACAGGAAAAAGAAAAAAGAAAGGCAAACTGAATTACAAATAGAGCAGATGCGGATTGAGAGAGAGGAGAAAGAAAAACAAATTGAATTACAAAAAGAGCAGATGCGGATTGAGAGAGATAGAGAGGAGAAAGAGAGACAATTACAATATGAAAAAGAAGAGAGAGAGACAAAAAAGGGAGAAAGAAAGATAATTACAATATGAAAAGAGGAGAGAGAGAGAGAAAGAGAGAGAGAGAGAGAGAGAGAATTAGAGTTGAAGAAGCTGAACTTTCAGGAAAGGGAGAAAGAAAGAAAATTACAATTTGAAAAAGAGGAAAGAGAGACAAGGAAGGGAGAAAGAAAAACAATTACAATATGAAATTAGAATGAAAGAAATGGAGCTGGCAAGTGAGAATCACCATCATACTTCAAATTTAAATTTTGATTGAGCAAGGAATATTAGATTAGTGCCCCCTTTGAAAGAAAAAGAAGTAGACAAATATTTCATTCTTTTTGAAAATGTTGCAGAAAATTTAAAGTGGCCAAAAGAGAATTGTACTCAGTTACTACAATGTGTACATACAGGTAAGGCAAGTGAGATTAACACTTCACTGTCTGTTCAGCAAAGTAATGATTATGATGTGGTTAAAAAATGCATTATAAGAAGTTATGAGTTAGTCCCTGAAGCTTATAGGCAAAAATTCAGAAATTACAGAAAAGAAGCTGGACAAACTCATGTCGAATTTGCTAGAGAAAAAAGCAGTTGTTTGATAGATGGTGTTTAGCCAAGAAAGTCGAACAAGATTATCACAATCTCAAGCGAATTATATTTGAAAACTGTGTTCATAGTGATGTTAAAACTTATCTTGATGAGCATCAGATTGAAACCTTGGAAAATGCTGCTCGAGCTGCTGACGAATATTCTTTGACACATAAAGTTCTTTTTGTTAACAAGACTTCTACTCAACAATTTTCTGGCAGAAAAGTATTTCCGCCTAATTCAAGCCCTTCTAAAACTCAAACTAACACAATTTTTAAAAATCAGACTTCAGAAAAGTTTGATTCTAAATCCTTGTCTCTTTTGACGTCTACCTATTGCAAGAAAGAAAGACACGTTATTTCTGATTGCTACAAATTGAAAAATATGAATCAGAATCAAGACAGACCTGATCCAAATGCTCTTATTTCCAAGAGGTCAAGGTCACAGTTATGTATAGAAAGCAATACATTTGTTGGGTCTAATAAATCCGAGTCTGATTTTATTATGGAGAATTATGAACCATTCATATCGAAGGGTTCTATATCACTCTTGGGTGATTCAGGCAATCCCACCACTATTCAAATTTTAAGGGACACAGGAGCTTCTCAGAGTCTTTTATTGTCAGGTATTTTGCCTTTTGCTGAGAAGTCTTCTTCTAATGAAAGTGTTCTTATTCAGGGAGTAGAGTGCGGCTTTGTTAATGTTCCTCTCCATTGTGTAAATTTATCATCAGACTTAGTGTCAGGACCTGTGACAATCGGAACAGTCTCGGTTTTACCCGTAGAGGGCATCGATTTATTGCTAGGCAACGACTTAGCTGGGCACAAGGTTGTGGTTAATCCACTTGTAACTGACAAGCCTAATTTGGATCAGAAAGTTGATCCAATTGAAAATGAATTTGCGGATATATTTCAAGCTTGTACAGTTACCAGAGCTATAGCAAAGAAAGCTCTTGAGAATGAAGTTGAAAAGGGCAGTATTCCCTTAGCTGACATATGCATGGGTCAGGTTTATGTTGATGAAGCCAGTATTCCTTCGACTGACACATGCGTGGATCAGGTTTATGCTGATGAAGTCAGTATTCCTTCGGCTGACACAGGCGTGGGTCAGGCTTATGTTGAAAATGGCAGTATTCCTTTAGCTGACACGAGTATAGGTCAGGCTTTTGATGAGGTCACTTTTACTTCTTGTTTGGATCAATCAGAAGGTATTGATTATAGTGATCATCTTTGTACAACTCATTCTCTTTATTCAAATCAGGGTGATAATCTTGAGAATGATGTTGAGGAAGACAGTATTCATTCAGCTGACGCGTGTATATGTCAGGCGTTTGATGAGGTCTCTTTTACTCTTTGTTTGGATCAATCAGAATGTAATGATCATAGTGATCCTCTTTTAACAACTCATTCTCACTATTCTAAGCAGGGTGATAAACGAAAGTCACTTATCGTCGAACAGGAAAAAGATCCTGAGATCTCCTGTTTGTTTCAAAGAGCCATAAATGAGACTGAAGCCACTGAAGTTCTTGTTTGTTATTTCATTAAAAATGAAATTCTTATGAGAAAATGGAGACCTCCCGAGGTACCTACTGGTGATGAGTGGTCAGTGAACTATCAAGTAGTAGTTCCAAAACCTTACAGACAGGAAATGCTTAATCTGGCCCATGAAATTACTTTGGCTGGTCATTTAGGAATTAATAAAACTTATCATAAGATCTTGACTCACTTCTATTGGCCAAAAATCAAAAGTGATGTTGTCAAATACTGTAGATCATGTCATAATTGTCAAATAGTAGGAAAACCCAATCAGAAGATACCTAAGGCTCATCTGCAACCTATTCCTGCATTTGACGAACCATTTAGTAGAATTATGGTAGATTGTGTTGGTCCCCTACCTAAGACCAAGTCAAATAACCAATACCTGTTGACCATTATATGTGCGTCAACAAGGTTTCCAGAAGCTATTCAGTTGAGGAATATAAAATATAAAATAATAGTAAAAGCTTTGATAAAGTTTTTCACTCAGTATGGCCTTCACAAATCTATTCAGTTTGATCAAGGTTTAAACTTCATGTCTGGAATTTTCCAGCAAGTTATGAATGAATGCCAGATTCAGCAATTTAAGTTAAAAATATGGTTTTTAAGAACTACAAGGGAGAGAACTTTTGAGTCTGATAATGGAGTTGTGTTAGTCTTGTTCATTCTTCTTACTTTTCTTCAGATTAGATATTACGGCCCTTACAAAGTTAAGAATGAAATGAATTAGTTAAATTATAGTATTAGTGCTCCTGGGATCTAAATTAATTATAGGAGTACCAGTATATTGAAAGAGATAGCCATGTTAAATATGTAATTCATTTAGTGGTACCTGTCACACATAGTGAAGGAATATCATCGGATTCTACTGACATTGAAGCTACAAATTGTTGGAATTTATAAATATTGAAAAATCTAGACCAGAAACTTTTGCATTTGCAAGTGCAAGAAAGAAATTAACTGAAAGTTATTTTTATTATATGAGCACTTATGTCCAGATATTCTTACAAGGACAAACAAAATTTTCATGACGTTGAAATTGAAAATTCCAAACAGCATCCATGCAATATGAGTCCACTCAAACAGGAATACTTGAAAAAGGAAATTCAATATTTGCTGGAGAATGATTTTATTGAGCCCAGTTAAAGTGATTAGAGTTCACCATGCATACTTGTTTCAAAACCAGATAAAACTTTCCGTATGTCCACTGATTATAGGAAGATGAACAGAGTAACAAAAACATATTTATTCCCATTACCAAGAATTCATGATTGTTTTGATAAAATTGGGAATACCAAGTATTTCACCAAATTTGACCTTCTGAAAGGATTTTGGCAGACTCCACTACGGAAAGAGCAAAGGAAATCTCAACATTGTGACTCTAGATGGACTCTACCAATATAAAGAAAGTCCATTTCAACGTCTCAAAAAAATGATCATCTCTGCTCTAGAGAATTGTGACGTCATCTTCTACAACGACACCTGGATAGAACATCTAGCAACAATTCATAAATTTTTGACAGACTCACTGATGCATGTGTAACAATTAATTTATCTAAAAGTGAGTTTTGCCGTGCTAGTGTGACTTTCTTAGGACATTTTGTGGGACATGGACATGTTAAAAGGTTGAGGCTATTTCTAGATAATATAATTGCAGACACTCTTTCCAGTGTATAACAATTTATTATAGTGTGTAATTTATACTAGTTCTTTTAACCTCAGATGTAAATTGGTTTGTGAAAAAAAGAAAGTTTTATCATGTAAACCTTTCTTTTTTTTATGGGGGAAGGTATTACGTCTATTTGATTTAAATTATTTATTTTTAATTGTCAGATCCAAATTTGTCATTTTGGGTTTTAAAATTCATTAATTGGGAGATTATTCTAGAAAAATCTCTATGATCATACTTTATCTGTAAACATGTTTTTGACCTTGGCTTGTTGACCTAATTCCTGACCCTGAATCAGACAGTGTCAACAAGCTTCTAAAATGATTGGCTAAATCCACTTGACATCTTTTTATTTTTAGTTCTTGGGTTTAAGAAATGGTTGATTCTCATCTAGATCATTCCATTCGTACGTGTTTTTATGATCGTACGCTCTTTCTATGACCTTCTATGAACTTCCATTAAATCACGTGATCACTTGTTTACGTAAAAACAGGTCTTTAAATTATTGTTTGGGATAGAACAATTTAATAGAATCTGGGCTTTTAAAGTTAATATTTGTGTCTTCTGTTTGAGTTATAATTTTAATTGCCTTGTACTGGAAATTGTGTCACTTCGTTATAGCAACAGGAATTATTCCATTATCTGGAAAAGGACATGTGTTCATGATTTTCATTTGGATTGTTTTAAAACCAAAAACTGCATCACGTGACATTGTCAGCCATTTTGGATTACATCATCAAGATTCGAACCTGGAATTATTAGAACATTTATTTATCAGGACTCTTGCAATTCCATTAGTGGATTATTTTTGTGGATTCTATATTGGATTAATGTTGGATTTGATTCTCTAAAACCGTAAGTTTATTTATTTTATGAAAATAATTGTACTTAATAAATTCATTGTTAAAGTTTTACAAGCTTATTAGTTTTCACTCTTTCTGTGTTGCTGCTTGTTCGAGCCTAATCACGTAACAATATATATATATATATATATATATATATATATATATATATATATATATATATATATATATATATATATATATATATATATATATATATATATATATACCTAGAAGCTAATCAAACTGATTTTAGCGCATTGTATCTTTCTTATGTGTTATATTTATTTCAAACTGTCATATCAATTATCATTTCCAAATATAAATCAGTAACACTGCATTCGAATAATAGTGCATTGGTAAGAAAAGATTCAATTACGGCCGATATGTAATGGTGTTATTTTTTTACATAGATATTAGCAAGATAAATATGAAGTCTAACATCACGTATAGGTCAAGAAAGACGTTAATTGCAAACATTAAATGACAGTCTCGACAAGAGAAATTCATGGGACAGAAGTTTTTGTTGTTGTATAGAACCACATGTTAACTTACGTAGGTAGAGAATATAAGCACAATCATTCAAGGAGCAGCAGAGAGGGTGAACCGTACAACTTTTGCGACAAAAATCGATTTAAACCGTCAACACGGCAAATAGAGCCTTCCTGCGAAATCTCATGTTTTAACCCAAAAAAATAAAGTCTCCATTTGGCAAATAGAGCCTTCCAACGAAATCTCTTATTCTAACCCCCCCAAAAAATGTCTCCATTTGGCAAACGGAGACTTTACGATTTCTCAATCTATTTTGGTCGCAAAGTCGTTGTCGTTCACCCTCTCTGCTGCTAAAGCTTTCAGTTCTGGTTAGCAAAAATAATAAATGATTTTAACCGAATATTTGATCCAGTCCGATACGATATCGTGTCCGAGGATCATGTAAATTTATTGTCGCAAATCCGTACGGGTTGACTGAGCGTTACTAAAGAAATTTTTAAATTAATTGAAGTCCATATCGGAACACCATGTCTGCCAAATATTTCTAAGAGTATGAGTATCAACTCCGTTGAATACAGCAAGAATATTGCAGTTATCTCTGATCACTTTTGGAATCTGAGTGTAGCGTTGAGTGACATATATCACGTCGGTGTTTTTATGCCTGCCTCGGGAAAATATTCTAGCTGGGTTTGTTTGTTTATCCGACATTACATCATCGTATACGACTAAATTGTTAATGCTCCCATCAAGGTCATCCACGGATGGTGCCTCGTCAATATCGGTTATAAAATCAATGGCGTTCTCACCCTTAATTTCTGATGCATTCTCGTTAAAATCCTTTAACACTTCATAGCATCGTTGATCATCTACGCTAGGGGCAATTAAATACAACTTATCCCACTTCATCCATCTCATTATTAAATTGAGCAACAATTGAGTCTTGCAGGATCCAGATGGCCCGATTATAATCATCCGGATAGAGTTTGGTAGCGCTGCATGATGCTTAACCGGTTCTCTTGCTTTAGTCGCTGAAAAATCAATTATATCCATATTTCTATACATAAATTATGGATCTATATTGTGTGAAGTGTAAAACGCGTACTGGCACAGATGACTTGACGACGATAACAACTAAAAATAACCGATCAGCGCTTTCTGGTAAATGCGTGCAATGTGGTGCAAAGAAATTTAGATTTAAAAAAAAACAAGGGGGTGATATCGCAGCCAAATTGGCAAAACTCCCTGGAACCCCATGGGCAAAATACCCCGGAGAAAAGCACCTTCCAGGATATAGCTACTGTGGATCGGGAACCAGACTTGATATCAGACTCAATAATCAAACTCAGCCCCGACCCGGTGAAGAACCAATAAACGCCATTGATAAGGCCTGTCACCTTCATGATGTTGATTATAAAAGCAATAATCTGCAACACAGGCATCTAGCAGAAGTGAAATTAATTCATGCGTTAAATGCTATTCCTGAAATATCCTTCAAAGAAAAATTGTCTTCCTTTTTGATAAAATCGGCTATGAAAGGTAAATTGATGTTAGATGCCGGTAATTAATAATATGGAATCAATTTATTATTCCCCAAGAGGATACTGGAGGGGTAAATCAGCAATCAATAAACTCGCTAGCGCTGCAAAAGTGACAAAACCACTGCGGCTCATTGGTTATCCAAACAGGCACTATGGCAAATTTATCTACCACCGCCTAAACAAATTAATTACTCGCATTTTGATGTGACTGTCCATAATGAAGTTCATCAGGCTGATATATTATTTTTACCTCATGACAACGGTTACAAATACGCGCTAACCGTAGTTGATGTTGCGAGTCGATACAAAGAAGCAGAACCGCTAAAAACAAAATCATCAACTGAAGTCGCTTCTGCATTTGAAAGGATTTATCGACGAGGCCCACTACGCTGGCCAAATCTATTGCAGGTTGATCCTGGCAAGGAATTTCAAGGTGTGGTTGCATCTACAATGAAACATCACAATGTCACCATCAGACGGGGCCATACTGCGTTACATCGCGATCAGGCAATTGTTGAACGGTTTAATCGGACGATTGCTGAGCGGTTATTTGGATATCAATACGCAAAAGAATTCATCCAAGAAAAGCGATCCCGTGAATGGGTCAAAAGGTTACCAGCTGTGATTACCGCACTGAATAACGAGATTACTAGAACAATTCACATGAAACCTATCAACGCGATTAAAAAGAAGTCTATACCTAAAATGGAAATTCAAGGGATTTCACAAGAGGATTCTAGCATTTCTCAGCCCATTCTTGGTAGTAATGTCACTGTTAGGTATTTATACGAACCAGGAGAGCTGGAAGGTGGCACAAAAAGGGCTACTGATCCTATTTGGAGTGTTACCGCGCATAAAATATCCGGCATAACACGATCAACTGGTAGGCCAGCAATCTATAGACTGGATTCAACTGCCCCTCAACGAGGATTCACTCGACAACAACTGCAAGTAATACCCGAGGATACTCAATTACCACCACGGGGTCTTAACTAGCGCCGTTGCGTCTATTGCACTCAAGTCAACTCAACATCACATTGTTTCTGACATGACCGAGATTGTTATTTTTTCTGTCTACGGTGAATTGGCGAGGATCTTTATCCGAATACTGCCAACGCATTATACAATTGCAACTTGCGCAGTGATTATTCTGTTGTTTCTTCAAAGTGATTATTAATTCAGCATCAATATCAAATTCTCGTTTTTTTTTTTTTTTGGCTTGTTGTTTGTAACCGGAGAGTTTTTTTATCAATAATTTTAACATCAATATCATCCATTGTTGTGTCATTAAGATTTTCAAGGACAATTCTTCTAAGCTGATTTATTTTTCGTACTCTGGATACTGCGAGATAGACTAAATTCGACCATTCGATGCGATTATCCACCATCCAAACAATTGTATCCGATATAGTCAATCCCTGTGAGGAGTGTATTGTTACTGCGTATCCTAGCGTCCATGGGGATTTATTAGCACGCAATGCATCTTCAACGACGCTGATATCAACCAGCACAATATCATTTAATACGAGAATTTGTTTTTCACGCTGTCCTGGAATATCAACTTCGATATTCTGTTTTCGTGTATCCGATGGCCTATAACATAACGGTACTGGAAGCGTTGAAAATCTTTCTTTATGCGTTTCAAATAACTTCATCTGAAGTGTGTCTCTGACTATTTTTCTACTTGCAATTATCAAATCATTTGGTCTCCACGTTTCCCAAAAATCATTCATGGGAGTCTCTGAAATTATTTCACGGGCTATTTCGCATTGAATTTTATCCGGTTGTAATCTAATTAGTGCTTTGAATTCTCGTAATTGTTCATCAAGTGATCTATAATCAGTATTAATTTCTTCATAATAGTCTACAAAACGCTTTAGCCACTCATGTGGGGATGCACCGATAAATGGTGGTGGTTGGCCGTGATCACCGCACATGACGACTTTTGTGTTTTTGTTTAACAACCACTCGAGAAATGTTTGTAATACATCTAATGACACTGTGCATATTTCATCCCAAATTATGATTTCATGAATGAATTTATCACCCATACGCTCAGGAGTCCATTTGTCACCCTTCCATCGAAAAAAACTGTGATAAGTACAGGCATTTACCCCTCGCTGTATCATTTCTCTTGCAAGTCTGTGAGTTGGTGTTAGCACAATCATGTTGGACTTCCCACGGAATAACTCAATTGCACGAGTTGTCTTTCCTGACCCACCACAACCGTTTAAATAAACTGTCTTGTATCGACATATTGGATCAGATACCGGTGGTGCATTAGAAAATTCTGATTGAATTTCAATACGGTTACATGAAAGATATTTATCATCCATGGTAACGTCTGCGGATTCACAATACTCATGTAGTATTTCCTTTTTAAATCGCCAACGCCCCCACGCTTCCTCGGGATCTGTGAATGCCGCTACAGGTAGGTGATTTGTATTTATTGTGTGTATACATCGAATCAGTGGCTACTCTAACCGCGGTATTAGGAAATCTATTTAAAATAAATTGATAGAAGCATAAGCTAGCATAGAACTTCTCAAATGTGTGTACTGGGAATTATATCCATCACAGTAGGTAACAACCGTACCTAATTTCTCACCATCGGATAGGAAAGCGTCTTTACGGGATACATGTTTTCCCTGTTTCGTTAAATCCGTTACAATAAAATCGTATTCAGCGACGTCTATGATCAACCTCGAAGAGTATTTTGCATTGTCGTATCTTCCACCCTTGGTAAATTTACCGATTATTCTTCGTCCAAAATCTTTTGCTTGTTCTTTTTTAATGTCAAATAACTTCTTAGACCAATTCATGATTTGTTCTTCATTGAAATCTGGAAACTGTTTTCGCTGTTCGCTAATTATACGATCTAGATCGGGTTGTGGTAGCCAAACTTCTTTCTGAGCTCGATAGCATATAATAGCTTCGGAAACAATCAACGATATTAGCATACCACAATCAATCATATATCGTAGTAACACTATTGGCATCCAGGCCTTTTCAGATATATGTCTACCAAGACAAACATAACTACACGGATGTAACCCTGTAGCGAGTTCGAATGATATCACACGAGCGAATCCGGTTAAATAAAAATCAGGCAATGGACCATTAATCGCAACACGAGTCATTTCATGCGTGGGGTGTCCAAATCGTTTAAAATAGTTACTACATTCTCCATACCCGAGGAAACTTCCAGGATAACACGCGGATATATCAATTGAAATCATACCATCACGTGAGTATTTCGTATCCCACAGTCCTCCATGACTAAATTTGACGCAACTCAATTTAACGTCCTCGAGAAAATCACTTCGTGTTGGACGCCATGAGTTTTTTTCTCTTGCGAAGTGGGCTACCACTGATGGAATAGTAAAACTATCCGTTAATAGTTTTTCATGGGAACTCTACGGTAAAAAATCATTAGCGATTTTCCTCATTCTGTTATCTAATTCTTCAACGCGATATAATTCACCATTTGGTCTTACAAATTGATCAAATCCTATTTCGGGATCTTCATCAATTCTAAGTAACCACACTGACACAGGATCATCTTTACACAACGCATGAATAGCATCGAATAATTTCTCTTCATAGAAAACATCCCCGGAAAATTCTTCGGGGATATATCTCACGGTTCTTTCTCGTGGAAATATTGTTACTGCAGGTGTCCACGCGTGTTTGTTATGATCAATAATTTGTATTGGCGCTCCATTTTTGTTATATTTCGGTTCGTATAAAACTTCTCCGGTTATCGTCATAACGGTTATTGGGAATCTTAATGATGTTTCTAATTTAGCTATATCAGAAATCTTTGCACACATGCTGTTTCACTGTCAGTTCCCATTCGGTTATTTTCCTACGTCGCAGATCAGTTAGTTTATTTCCTCGGGATGCATTTGTGAAGTGTTCCATTACCCGTGTTGCTACACAATTCAGTGAACTAGAATATTTCATAGGAGCTAGTTTTGCGATATCGGGTTATCATTTAGCGGGTATATTCCATAAACGATTGCTGTTACAGGATAAGATCTCTCGTAGTATGGTTTGTCAATTCCAGTTAAAATTCCTGGTTTGGAATCTCTACTCACAATGACAGCTTTTTTATCCTTGAGGATTGGTTCAAATTTATCCCTAATAATCCATTTGCCTTCGACTTCGATAATGAATTTTATTCTGAAAAAAATACTTCTGTTGGGAATTGCTTTGTTGAAAATCTTTGATTTTCCATGAAAATCCTTTGGATTTTACACCCTTGGATTTCCACCCCGTTGGCTCGCCAAGGTGTGAAATTATCTCAGCTGCTCTTTCATCGTTCATGGTAGCATCGATGTTGGGTACATTGACATCTTCATCAATAATTCGAAATGTCGACCAACAGTGTGCTGCACCGTCTCGGTAGAATTCATTAAAACACTCCCTGATTTTACCCAGTATAGTTCTATCACCGATTAGACGTTTTGGTGTATCAGAGACTCTATTGAGATTGAATTTAGCATTTTTCCAGGGCTTAATTTTCGATAATCTTTGGAACTCCTTATCAAGATTGAATTAAGCATTTTTCCAGGGCTTAATTTTCGATAATCTCTTGAACTCCTCCGTACTATAATTAAAACAAGCATTTAAATGAAAGATTTATGTATAATGAATCACTGCAAATGGCTCATGATTGGATCAGTGACACCGTGTAACAAATCATGCAGAAATGAATTCTGTGCGTATCATATGCAAAGTTTTCGACGTGGAAGCCTTGGTCCCTTACCCTGTATTCGATGTGGGGTTGGGGTCAGGGTAAAATCGCAATTATGTCTACGCTGTGGTGGCAAACGATACAGGGAGTTGAAGCGTTATTATGATAAAAGAATAAAAAAATCTTACCCTGATAGTGTCCTTGACAAAGTCAGTATCAAGGATAAAATCATAAGAACTCCTCAAGACTACGTTGAAAGATTTTCCAGTGACGTAATCATTAGACCAAACAATGAATTAGACAAACAATAGTATTGTATACAAATGAACCAAGAATTCAGACTACACCCTGTGATTACAAATGATGAAGCATCTAGTGATGGTGTTGTAAGAAACCGTAGACTGAAGAAACCGGTCGGTTTTGTGACTAATCAAGGGTATTTGATGTTTGGCGCTGGAAGGAAAAAATATCACAATCATCGTTTCGTGTATGAGTGTTTCTGTGGATTGATCGAGGATGGTCTTGTTATTGATCACAAGGATTCTAATCCAAAGAATAACAAATTGGATAATCTGCAGGCTGTTACACAAAGTGAAAATACCAAACGAGGAAACACTGGCACTTGCTCGAAAAAAGCGAGACCTGTGAAATCTTTGAATACAACAACTAATGAGGAAAAAATATTTTCATCTATGAATGAAGCCAGTGGGTATTTCAATATTTGTTCATCCTCGCTACAAAAGTTGCAGAGGGGATTTATCGATCTGCGATTTCAAAAAAGAGCGCACAAAAAGTTCAATTCAGTTATGTCTAATGCGTCATATTTTTCAATTAGAAGTATATAATTATTATAGAATATGAATTCTGAAAAAATGAATAGCATCATAGCTGAAATAGCAAAATTGAAAAATCAGGATATCAAACTATCAGATGGGTTAAATCCTGATAAAATTGTGTCAGATTTTCAGGATATAGAATACGGAGTAAACAACAATAAATATATGCTATCAAAGAAATATGCGCTCATCAAAAAAATTCAAAATTCTATTCGGGACTCTCTTGCATTTTCCAGTGAAGTAGGTGTGTTTGTTCCGTTATATACTATCGTAGATGGAATACGAAAAGAATTAGGTAACGAATACGAATTGAAAAAGGAAGTTAATTCTAAAATTAGAAACCTACGGGCGTTAATTCAAGAAAATGAACAATTTTGACCGTGACCGACCCTCAAAGAGATTTTGTCGTCGACCCCCCTCAGAGAGATTTTCATTTTTTTTAGCATTTTTTGATTGAAAATGTCAAAATCAGTGAATAAATTGATGGACGGTTCAGAATGAGGGGAGTGTCAGAATTATTTTATTTATAGCAATTATGTGACTTTCAACATCGATGATACAGCTGTTAAATACTTCCACGGTGATGTTAAAAATCATCCGACATGTCAAATGTTTTCGTCTTTTAGGTCAGGTTCGGGAAAATTGTTTTACAATTGAAAAATTGTTTCTGATTTCAAATAATGATCAATGAAGCATTAACAACTAGATTGGCTCGTGAACGACTAGATGCAATTAGGAGATTTATACCAATTCGCGACTCTGTAAGAAATAAAGTGCAACAACGACAGAGTCTTCAGACTGATTTTGCTGAGGGATCTGAAGAATTGTTTAAACCAGTAACCACAGCAACGTATAGGGTAGAGCGTGCTATAAGGGGAGATGTTCCCGAGACGGGGAAATCTGTTATCGGTGAACTCGAAAAAATAGCAGCGAAAACTGAACAAACAAAACAGGCTGTACAAAAAATGGAATCAAAAAGAACAGTAGATGATTTACGCGTGAGATTTAACGAGGAAGGGTTAGCAGCAATTGATGGGACTGATCCAACAGAAATTCTTGCGCTTGTTGTTAAGACTTATGAAAACAGGAAAAAAATGTTGAAAGCAGAGCATCACAAGTTTGTTAGAAGTATAACTCACTGGGCTGATATATTCTACAAAATCAAAACTGAAAAAAGTCAAATTAAGACAGATAGTGCATCATACATCGAAGATATCAATGCGGTGGGTATAGTGTATAAACAATTTGAAGAACTAAAACAACAACAAAAACCACCAAAATTGCAAAGAAAGCGACAGCAACCTGCAAAGAAAGTATTCTACTCTCCTAAAAAACAACAACAACTACCACCTGATGATGATGATTATGATGATACTCTTGATTATTTACAAGAAACGGATTTAGAAAAATAGAGAAAACTAGATGAAACAACTGGTTATAGCGGAAGTGGATTGCAAGATTCCAGTGGGACCTGTCCTGGTAGTGTTCTCAGTGATATATCACGATTAGAAGTTCTTGTAGGAGGGTTCCGAGCTGGAAATAACTCACCGGAAATAATTAATGAAGCAGCTGATTTCTGTAGACGGTTATTTCAAGGTGGTATCATGGATATCAGCACATATCGAGATTTCATTGGCGAGTTATCAAGTGGGTATCACAGTGACTGAAAATCCTTTGGATTTTTCATCACCGGGACTGAATTTATAATCGACATTGTTTTACAATTGAAAAATTGTTTCTGATTTCAAATGATGATCATACACTACAATCATGACAAACCAACCCCGTCTATGTAGTTAATTCACGGTTTCCGGTTTATAGAGCATAGTATGGTGATGGTTTAGGTAATACCATTGCAGGATTATTTGCAAGAATGGCTCCAAAAGTGATGCCGTTAGCTAAACAATTATCAATGAAAGCAATTGATGTTATTCGTGATAAGGGTATTAGTGCTGTTGGAGATCTTGCCGGAAAAGCGTTTTCAGCCGCGAAGAATAAAATAACATCATTAGTGAAATCACGGAGGAAATCCAAAGGATTTTCAAAACCGTTACCGTCTACAGCGGAAATGCCTGCAAGTGTTAGTAAAATTATAAATAACGCAGTAGATGAAAAATTAGCATCGTTGATAACCCCCGACCAAGGCAATATTGCAAATATGATAGCGGGAAGTGGCTTTAAAAAACTACGACGATGAAATCCTACGATTCTTTTGCGATGAAAATCGTTTACGATTTCACTATTTAGACTCTGATAAATAGAATAAAATGTTCAAAAGGTCACCTGATCCAGCGTTTGTATAGACGCCCAAGTTGGCAAGGATGATTCTGTACGCAATTATCAATATTACGCCTATCATGCAATAGACTCAAATAGTCGATCGCGAATTGAACTTCAAGTCCATGATACCAGTAAATATTTTCTACCCGCTGAAGCGTTTATTCAAGTAGAAGGAGAACTTGTAACAGCTGCTGATACTCCTGCTGTACCAGCACCGTATCCAGCTGGTACTCAAGTCGGGTTTGTCAATAATGGTATCATGGCGCTTTTTGAGAGTGCTAGATATCTCATTGATGGAAAAGAAATTGAGTCGATAGATCGTGATGTTGATGTGGCTACAACAATAATCGGGTTAGCGAGATATTCTGATGATTATACAAGATCAGCAGGACCTTCTATGATGTTTGCAAAGGATAATAAAAATACCGCTGGAGGAAATCAATTTGTTGTAAGACGACCAAAGAATAATGCTGGTAATGCTGATGTTGATGTTGAAAATATGATTATAAACAACGACCCTAATTTCAATCTAGGAGCTGCGACACGTATATCAATGTTGCAAGGAGCGCGTAAATCATTTTCATGCGCGATTCCACTGCATCATATATTTGGATTCTGTAGAAACGTCAGAAAAGTTATCTACGGGGCGAAGCATACAGTATCGCTTGTACGAAAGAGTGATGATAACGACGCAATTTGGAGGATTCCAGCAAACCCAGCTGCAGATCATGTAAATGATGATGCCGGTGAAGTCAATTTAACAAAAATATCATTGTGGATGCCAGTGTTGACTCCATCAATCACCGCAGAAGAACGATTACTATCATTTATGGACCATGGAGGAAAATCGTTACTAAGTTGGCTAACCGTGAGTACAGATGTTAAACAATCAAATATCAACGGGTTATTCACTTGGAATCTAGCATCAAAACAAGGTGTTGCTGCGCCACGTCATATATTTATTGCGTTACAGGATAAAACACGAGTTGGCTATCAACGTTTCAGTCATATGATATTTGATCCATTAGGTGTTAAAGACGTCTCACTTAGAATAAACGGCCAGCAGGAACCATCTGAAGATGTACAACTTGATTACGGTCAAAATCATATTGCACGCGTGTATCATAGATTGTTGTCGTTTATGACACGTGATCAAAATGTCGATACTGGTCTACAAATATCACAGTTGGATTTTAAAAATCTATATCCAATCTATTACTTTTCACTGGAACATCTTGATTTGATGAGACAATCTGTCGTTGATATACATTTTAGAGCTACTGTGACTCGTGGTGTTATTGCTAATTATAGAGCAGTTGCTGTCATTCTCAGCGACAAATCAATGCTACTCGAAGGTGTTGGAGGAAGAATGAGAGTGGTAGATGCGCCAGTAGAAAATATGTAATCGAAACTTTATAGCAATTAGATCAATCTGTTATTGTATAATGTCGTATAGTAATATCAATGTGTCGTTGACACCTGGTCAATTAAAAAAATTGCAATCCAAATCAGCTAAGCAATGTGGAACCACAATCACGCTGAAACCCAATCAAATGACTGGCGGGGCGAATAAATTATCGCTGACAACTCGTCAAGTGAAACATTTCAATGATGCACTTGTAGCAAAAAAGGGTGTTCAGATTACTCTCTCTGTGGCTGCTATAAAAAATATGATAAAATCAGGCGGTATATTCCCGTTGTTAGCTGCGATTCCAGCATTGATTGCGGCAGCAGCCCCAGCGGTGGCTAAAGCGGCAGCGTTAGGGGCTGTTGGTACCGCGGCAGGAATGGCACTAAAAAAGGCAACTGGACAAGGATATAAAAAAAAGGGAAAGGGTCTAAGACTACCAGGAACCCCGTATTCATGGTACAGCGGAAAGGGTCTAAGACTACCAGGAACCCCGTATTCATGGTACAGCGGAAAGGGTCTAAGACTAGGACCGGTTTATTAATTCAGAAATCTTCGATTTCCGAACCTATGGTTCCAAAATCTTCGATTGGAAATCCTTCGGATTTCACGCCAATGTCCAATTTTGATTTAATGGATGCTGCTAAAAAACTAGCGATTAAAAATTTCAGAGGTGTCTTTATGAAAGATCAGTTGCCGGCACAACCCAACAGTGTTGAAACCGGAATCATTAATCTCGATAACAGCACCGGACCTGGAACTCACTGGGTTGCATACGCTATTGATCCACGTGGGATTGTCTATTTTGATTCATATGGATTAGCCCCGCCAAAAGAGTTTATGAGTTATATAAAAACTTTTCCAATGAAGACTTGGTATTCTACGGTACCAACACAACAAATGAATGATCCACCAATATGTGGCAGCGAAGTATTAAATGTCCTTAACGCTATTTCTAACTCCTTGGGTAACCCAAGGGGAAAACCACCACATGTTGTCGTAAATGAATACACTAGTAATCACTGGCAACGACGGAGTCGTCAAAAACGATTTTAGAGAGAGAAAGAGTTCTACAATAACATGATTGATATTTGGGGAAGACCTCTGAAACCCAAACCCGATGACACTGCAACGGGTGATGTAAAAAAAATAATTAAAGATGAAATAGCTGAGATGTTGAATTTAACAAGTGTTGACCCGAACGAAATAGTTGTATTTCAAAATCTCCAGGGTAAATTGAAAACCAGTAATGTGTCGTTGGATGATATTTTAATACGGCAGAGCGATGCCGCTGAAAACTCTATTGCGCTGTATTCCAGCGGTGGACGACTTAAAGCCAGTAATATATCTGCGGATGACATTTTGATACGACAACGCGATGCCGCTGAAAACTCTATTGCGCTGTATTCCAGCGACGGACGACTTAAACCAGGCGCAATTGTATATACGATCACCAACGCGATTGACGCCCACGTCCGTGATCTGAATGATTATATATTGGAACTAACAACACTTCAATCTAAAACTGAAGAACCCGGAAAACAGTTTACATCATTTCGTAGAAATATCATCGAGAAATTTATTGGAACCCCGTTGGATAAAATTGAAATAAAACTCCCTGATATTAAAAATCCATCGATGAGACAAAAAACTTCATCGAAGCCATCAAAAATGATTTTTCGAGGATGATAACAATCATTGAAAAAGCAAAGATTCCTCATGAGAAAACCAACAACGTAGTATACATAATCCAACACGGATCATTTGCGTGGACTCCTACAAACAACTAATTAGATATCACTGCAACCGTTAAAGGTATTTATCGATTGACACTAGTGACAACAACTCAATTTAATATTTCATCGTTGAGTTCATCCGGGGTCAATAATACGATTTCAACGATCATCGACAAGGATACAACTGAAAAGTTCACGATAACATCTACTGATAAAAATTTGGCTAGGGTTTCAACAACGTGGTATGTGGAATTCGTAGCGGATTTAAGTAAATAGCGGTTTTAATTGAAATCGTAATTGAAACCGCTAGCGCTTTTAAAATAAAAATGATTTCATCATCGCAATATCGCTATAATCAGGTCAGAGAATTTCAAACTAGACTCAAAACCCTCGCCGAGGAGTATCAAATAAAAAAAAAAAAATACCGACGAAGAATTGATGTTACTGTGTACTCGGTGTCAGCCGTTCTCGCTGGCGCCGGAATAATACTCGCATCGGTTACAATGATTGCCCCGGTCGTAGTTCCAATTTGCATTTCTGCGGCGGATACAATCGCGGGTATATCAACCGGGATAACAAAAAAGATATCATCATGCAGCCAGAGTAAACTGCAAGATTACTTAATCAAATTTCATATTGTATCAACCGTATACTCGCAATTATCCTCGATGATATCGTCGTCACTCGATGATACATTAATATCAGATAGTGAGTTCTCAGCGATGGCCAGTATTTACGATTCCGCGATATCAAAATTAGAGCGACAACATGAATATAATAACAATGACAACACCGATTGAATTAGAAAACACGAACCCGAAAACCAGAATGATCTCAATAACCTCAACGATATCAGATAGTGAGTTCTCAGTGATGGTCAGTATTTACGATTCCGCGATATCAAAATTAGAGCGACAACAACAGTATAATAACAATGACAACACCGATGGAATTACTTCAACAAATAGTGGAGAACACGAACCCAGTACAAACAAGCATGATATCAATAACATCAACGAATCCTGAATTCAGTGTGAATTTCCCTAGCCCAGTCCCCGTGAAGGAGATAGCGCTAGCAAAACTACGAGTGTATCACAGTTGGCCTAATATCAGATCGGTAGCATTTGGTGGTCAACAACCGAATAATTCACTGGTATTTGCGAATAAGAATAAAGACGACGGGACTCCAGACTGGAACGTTGTTTCGATACCAACAGGGTCATAACCAAATCTAACAAATCAATAATGAATTCGCGCGTAGAATAAAATCGATTACTGGAACAGAATCGAAAATCGCTATAACGGTTCATGAGCCGACGCTATCATCCGCAATTGAGATAAGCACAGAAGGATACGTCGTAGATATCTATCAGAGTTCTATAAGAACCGTACTAGGATGGCCTGAATTACCACCAGGGGGGAAAACCGTTGATTTACCAGAACCACAAAAAACTGATTATATCACAGACAGGATAAAACCTGATAATCCAATAAAGAGTTCTAAAGATCACAGAATTACTATAGATTTTTTTGGTCTCGGATACCAACCAACTGGAAGAGAGAAGGATGGAGACAGAATAGAGGGACATCATTTTGTTAGCGAACCTAAAATCGTTAAAAATTTCACAGCAATGAATAATGATTTTTCACTGTTGTTAATATCTCTTAAATCCGGCTCTCTTACCCGAGATGAATTTATCAGCGTCGTAGAAACATGCAACAAAATTATCGACGATATGGAAACATTTAATTTAAAAATTATTCAGGATATATTAGATGACGATAATCCCCTATCGAGAACAAGATTTGCATCAGAATATAAAATCCCGGTCAAAGATATTCCAACATATAACGTACCAGAACTAAAAAAACTTCTCAGTGACACCATCGATGTTGGTTTTAAAATAATTCATGATGCATGGAAAAAAACAGCATCACCGGAAATAAAAATCCTCAAACATAATAATAACCCAAATGGTGGCGGTAGGCATATCGCTCCGTTCAACGTGAATATATCCTCAGTGATTGTGCTCAATTTAGTATGCGATGTTATCGAAGGAAGCCATCAAATTAATCTCGAACGATCAAATCAAGCTCAGCAAGGATATATTCTTTATTCGTTTGCACCAATAGCCCCTCCAGGATTTTTAATAATCGAGTCTCCGGTTAATCCAGTCTATATGCGGTGTCATAATGATTCATTAACCAGAATTAATTTCAAACCCACAGATCAGTCCAATAATCTAATTGATCTACAAGAGGAGGTGTTAGCGATTAGTCTGTTTGTGAGATCCTAAGGACTGGATCAAATATTCGGTTAAAATCATTTATTATTTTTGCTAACCAGAACTGAAAGCTTTAGCAGCAGAGAGGGTGAACGACAACGACTTTGCGACCAAAATTGATTGAAAAATCGTAAAGTCTCCGTTTGCCAAATGGTAGTGGATCCGTGAAGGGCAAGCGGCCGATAAAAGTATTGGGCCAACCATAGGTATTCGGAGAAGCTGTGCGGCGATTCAACAGTTGCTGAATCGTACAGTTGTACAGGGTCGAGACGCATCTGTGTGTTTCAATTGTGTTTACAATTGAATACATTGTTATATTTACACGTAGTTACTTTGAATCTGTAGGATTCCTAGGGATTACATGAATCTCGATAACTGTTATTAACTTGATTTAATACATGTAGATGTTAGTACTTGTTGTCGCAATCCATACGTGCGATAATGTAATTTGATGTTTGTATTTGTTGTGCGATAATATAACTTTTGTAAAGGTTCCATTTTATATGAAACATTTGTGTAGTCCAGGAGGTTCCTTGGATCTGTGTTTCTTTTGTATTAATATTTAATTTATTTTTGAATTGTGAATGGTTGTGAAGTACGATTTTGGGTTGAACGCATGAGTTATTGTGTTGATACATCATTATTTTTCATTAATAATTTATTTCGTAAATTTACATCATCTTTCATATATTGTGTTTGTGTTGTTCATTTAGTCCACCAACCACTCGGTAACAATTCTGTTACACTATGATTATATGACTACACTACAGAAAAGCGAAAAACAAATACCATGGAATTGGACAACATAATGACATGTTGAAAATATAGGAAACAAACCAATATTAGGCCTCTAGTCTTTAAGTTTGTTTCTGCAGTCGAAAAAGGTGAGTTTTAAATGTACTCCTAAAAGAGACAACTGTGTCTTTGCGTCAAATTTCAATGCGCAATTCGTTTCACATGGCCGGGCCCTGGTATGCAAAAGAACATTTTCTATATGACTTCGTTTATATATTTGAAACACTATGTATACGATTATAAGAAGAGGAGCGTAAATATTTTGCTGGTGTGTACACATTGGTGAGGCCGGATAGGTATATTAGACTGGTATCAGTCAGTGAAATGTAGCACAGAGAACACATTTTGTGTTTGAATATGTATCGAATGGATAGCCAGTGTAGGCTAGAGTGCAGTGGTGAGATGTGCTCTGATCGAGATACTCGACAGATGATTCGAACAGCTTTGATTTGAACTTGATACATATAACTCAAATATATCAGTCCGAAAATAAATAGTCAACATGTCATACCTACTTGGAAATGAGCATTCGTGAAAAAGCTGTACTGTTAAGTAGTATACTACGTTCGGAAATGAAACTACTCCAGTGGCCTAGTGGTTAGAAGAGAGTCCGCTGTCGTAGCGGTAAGTCGTGGATCCCCAGCCGAGACATTTCAAAGACTTACGAAAAAGATACTAATAACTGCTTCGCTTGGCGCTCAGCATCAATAAGTGGTGTTTGGACTTGTCGGCCTGGTGTCAGGATAATGTGACTGGATGAGACTGGCTACATGTCGGCTAAATGATGATCCAGTGCGAGACATCACTATAAACTGCCTCATTGCAGACATCGTAGCGATATGATTGAAATAGTGTTAAGGGTATATTAAAAATCCTAATCACACGCACACACACACAAACACACACACACACACACACACACACACACACATTCGGAAATATCGGAATTATCCGTTTTATAGCATTAACAAAGAAATTTCAAATATGTCACGCTTTACATTCTAGACACAAAATTCGTCTACACAAAATATATAGAAAGGGTAATAATTTATAAATATATTAACAGGCAAAATGTGACTTTCTAATTGCTTCGCAATTTAATATAACAAGATCGATTTGTAGGTTCCAAGCAGTAAAATCCCTCTGTATACTAATTTATAGGAAGCAAATGCAATATTCGGCATTCGATTCAGATGGCTTATATTGGAATCACGAAGAAAAAGAAAACTAATTTTTTTCTCGAGGATGTAGACATATTGCCTATTTGGAAAATCTAATTAAGTACATTTAACAGAGGTTACAGGCTGTATATCTCTGTCTAAACATATACCAGTCATGAATATAAAATAGTTCAGAATTTCAATAAGAATGAATAACATACTTATATAAAACTAATTTCTCGAAACCGTGTTTGTTTGTAGATGTCATGCATTTAAAATTAGTGTTGATTTATGTACAATACGGCTTGAATTCTTTTAACTGCTTATCTGCAGGACGTTAATCCATATATCGTAGCACATACATATTAATATCAGATGTGTCATGTAAATTGTTGGTAGAACATATTTTATTTTGTGTGGTAGGGAATGTGCAAATTCATATTGGTTATTAGCACGTAAAATGCCAATTTTACCAAACAATTACTCAAGTCACTGTTCAATAACCACAAGTAACTATTCCCTCCTTTCCAATTTAATTGCAAATCTGCAATCAATCTTATCGCATGGAACACGTACATAATTGATGTAAAAATCGTAGAAGAAATAAGTCAATACGATAAACGAACTGTATGTGGAAATAAATATCAACAACATTAGTGTACAAAACTGAATCAAAGAATGTGTCTTCATGGAATCAATGATACAAAAATAGAAATACAAGCCGTTATAAGTCAAACGATGTTGTATACTATTTTACAAAGAAGGTTTGACACAATAACTGGGATATAAAAGAATATTAAAATATATGGCTATGTGAAGGTTTTATCCATGATAAAAATGAATAGAAATGGAAAAAAATGTTTGGAATAAATGATGAACAACAAAAACACCATTTCCAAAAAATTCCAAGTTTTTTTTAAACTGTGTTATGTATGAGAAAAAAGAGAAAGCTGAAATGGTATAGCCATGTCACTTATGCCAACAGTCTACTTACAATATTACTGTAGGGTAGTGTCCATGATGGTAGAAGGAGAGGTAGACAGAGAAAAAGGGGAGTGACAACATCACAGAATGGATCAGGAAACGTTGTGAGGAGACACAAGCATTGGCACATGATCGAGACAAGTGGATGGAACTGGTCAGATGTTCAGCAGCACAATGCCTCAACGACCACCCTAAGTCAAGAGACTGATGATGATGATAATGATGACGTATGAAAGCCGCTTCCTGTCGCTTTCAAAATATGATTTTTAGAATAAATACATAAGTATTTGTTGTCGTGAGATTTGTCAATCGAACATTTTAAATATTCATATATACTTAAAATTTGGATCTGATATAAACCATTTTAAATAATTGTCAAAATATACTTTTCCTTGACAAATGTAAGTCAATTAACATATAAAGGGTGTCATGGATAAATGGAATTTTGTTTGTCAAATAATATCAAGACATTGACTCAAATTATATTTATAAGTAACATTACAAAACTATTTGAGGATAATAATACTGCCATGGATTAAAGATCAGTAAACAATATACACATTGATATATGCAGAAATATATTGACGAGTTTCGATGTTCCATAAAACGCACTTTGCAAATTGCAAGCAGTGAGAAATTTGATAATCCAAAGTTCACAACAATGTGAGATTTAAAATGTTTGATGTTTTTTGTTCTACTTTCTATTCGAATGGTTTGCTTTATGTATTACCATTCTCTTTGAAAGAAACGTTTACAGAGAATGAAATCTATTACACATAACGCCCTGCTATCAGTTATAATATAGTCTGTTTTACTTCCCGCTCTTTTAAGTGTACAGACAATTAGATGTATCTGATGTTCAGGCATGCGTAATCGTACGACTTTGTATAATCCAGTGGGATTTTTCTTGTCAGACAGGGCTTCATGTAAGAATATGGATGTTATAATAATTTCTTACAGAAGTTCTGCTAAACAAAAGTTCAAATTGTTTCTAAACTAATTCATCTCCACCCATTTTGGCCATTCTTTTAGAGCGCTCGAACCAGTAATATTCAGAGATCATCTGCGGAGATATACTCGATGACTAAGGACATATATAAGTTTTGGAATCCACTTATACACACCGCGTATTTATCGATGAACCGTACATATGTTTACACTTATAAAAAAATTATACTGGTCTACAGTCAAAATGCTTACAAAATAAATATAAACAAGTATTACTAATACTGAGAATGAGAAAGATGTGTATTATTATTGATTGGCTCTAGTTTTTAATATATGATAGTGGGTTGGCATATATATATATATATATATATATATATATATATATATATATATATATATATATATATATATATATATACTAGTGACCAAGAATAAGTGAGTTAGAAAGGCATGCATCCCAATTTGGAACCAGAAATGACTTGAAGTGTACATAGGATTACATCATTCATTACATGAATTGCATACTTATATTCCTACAGGTCATAGATGATTCAATCACTGCGCTTATATAACTCTGCTGTAGAAAGTGTCTATATATTATACAGTATCGTACTCTAGTATTTGTCAGTGTTCAGTTTGCAACGGGGCACACTATAAGATTAGTCTAAGTGAGCAGTGATGCCTCGTACTAGTGTGAAAAATGCAGACCCTCTTCTGCAATGTTTGTGTTGAAATGGCTTTTGCATCACACATCTCAGTATAACCACTATGGTTAAGAAAGACTATCACCTTTCTTTGGCTACAGCATTGGAGAACATGACTAGAGTTGGCCTCCACAGATTTGCCGCAAAATGTATGCGCCGAATCTTCATAGCTCCAAGTGTTACTTCTTCATGGTTCTTCCCGTTGGAAAAGACCTGTTAGAGAAGACACAGTAGACTGTTCATTGTCAACTCATTTCATCAGTTATACGACCAGTACCCCATGGAGTAGGACTACCTTTTCCTGACGCACCAACATCTCATTTACGTTAGACGATGAAGGAGAAAAGGATTAAACTTCTGCTCCTGAACCATCAATCTCACAAGATCCATATTTCTTCCCATCCTTTTTCTCTGACAAACAGGTCATAACACAAGGTGAACTGAATGCCTTGACAGCAATTTGGAACTATCGAAGAGTACAACAGAGCTGTTGAGCGCCAGACCACACCAGTGGAAACACCTGCTAGGTGATGTTATGCTTGCCATGTTCCATGACCGTCACAAGGATCTTGTCCTATTCATCTTCGTGGATCGTATTCTTGTCTTGTAGCCTACGATAGCATCAATGGCGCGAAGGCAGAAATCAATATCATCCATGATACAGGTGAGTGGACACTTTTCATTGATTTATCGAAGACGAGTCTTGAATCTATTTTGCTGCATAATGGCAATATATTTTCATCAATTCCAGCTGGTCATCCAGTCCACATGAAGAACTCGTGTGAAAGACATGACACAAAGTTTGCTGTAAATAAAGAGTGATCAAGAACAGTGGCAGCTTTGTGGTGATTTGAGGGTTTTACTCTCGTGCTTAGTCTGCAACTTGGATAAACACAGTACGTGTGATTTTACTGCGAATGGGTTATTTTTGCGAGAGATTCTCACTGTATCGAGAGAGAGACTGCCCATTCTGACAGTAATTGTCGCTATGGTATGACAGGTGTTCCGTATTCACAACTGTTTGAATCAGTGAAGATTTTGCTACTGCTTTTGCGGATCAAGTTGGATCTGCGGAAGAACTTTGTCAAGGTCGTGGTTAAAAAAACCCAAACAGCTTTCCATTATATCCATGGAAGATTTCCCATGTTAAGTAAAGCTATAATAAAGTAATATGGTTGCTTCTACTGGTCCTGAGTCGATTCATGACGTACTTTGACATGACGAAGTTGACCGTTCACTTCTTGGCACGGAACATATGTCATAAAGGCTTTCCAGTTTGTGGCAGTATATTTGCTGGAAAGCGACGAGGCAGACCACAACAGCGAGTTTGTGGAGAATCTTCTCAAGTCATACAAAGCCATGGTTGGAACTTGGAACTAAATATATATTTGTTGCACGCTCATCTTTTTTTATTTTTACACCAAACTGGGAAACACAAAGTGACGAAAGCAGCAAGCAATCACAACAGGGCATCGCGGCAATCGCGAAACACTATCAGATCAAATGGAACCTATCAATGATTGTAAACTATGGCTGGACAGTGAAAACAAATGCTCCATTTCCTGAAAACAAGCGACAAGCCATGATGTGACAAGTAGACACTGAATAAGGGCAAAGATGTCTTATATATATATATATATATATATATATATATATATATATATATATATATATATATATATATATATATATATATATATATATATATATATTTATATCTATATGTGTGTGTGTGTGTTGCATTCTGTTTCATAGTTAATTTGATTTATATAACCCTTTTGCTGTTTGGTGTAAAAGTGTTACATCAGTTTTTGTTATTTGTCACATTTGAATTCCACACATCAAAATCCTTTATAAAACGCACGTTCTATCTCCGACGCAGCCTGTTTATAAAACGTTTTAAACTACATAATTATATACTCCTACACCTTTCTTTATGATTTGTCTATCCATTGAATACTTCGTTCAAGACATAATTTACCCCTTCTGTGTTGGTATTTATGGTTATTTAACTTCGTTTCCATCGTAATTTTGTCCTGAAACGTATATAATTACAACTTTGAATGTCTTATGTACCATTTACCCTCTGTACTAGCGTACTCCTGTCTATTAAAATGAAAATGTGCAGTGAAGTTATAATACAATGAGATGTATTTATGAGATGTATTCTCGCGCAGGATGGATTACCTACAGAGTACGTCAGTGGCATTGTGTTTATCATTCGTTTATATGAGGATTTCCCGTTTACCATGAATTGGGTCCAATATTGGTGGAGGATAGCGTCCTACAGACGATACGTAGAATGTCGCCACTCCAAGACAATAAACCAAATAAACCTCCCTCCGAGCTAGTCGAGATGTCGAAACCGCCCAGTCATATCTATGATTTGGACATACACATTATCAGGGATTATTATATTGGTCACTTACGCGTTACGGATCTTCGTAATGCGTATTGTCACAGTCCTCATTGAGGAAAAGTAAGATGTGACACTTGAGAAAGTTCAGAATCAATTATTTGATTTAGGATTTGACTTTACTCACGTATAACACTGTGAGTGCCTTCAACGCTTCAACAACACAAACAAAATGAAATAGGTGTAAATCTAGATACCCGTTATTGTGGTCAGACGTGATTCAGAAGCATATGTTCAAAGCGACGGTACACCGTTAACAGTAATGAATGAAATAGTGGGAGATCAGGTCGAATACAAACTGATAACATTTCAGTCAGTGGTCCGGTTTTAGACGCTTTTCACAATCGAAGTAATTTGCGGCTTTTCTTAACCATAACATGAACAGAAGACAACAATGTAACAAAAACTATGGCATTTTCTTGTTGCAAAAGCCCTTCACTGTTTGAGCGGTGACCCAAAGACTGTAACGAAGCTCCTCTTGAGCCAATGCTGTGATGCGCAGAGCTGGTAGGCTTGATTACAGTCGTTCATATCGAATTATATCCGATGCATCGGTGAAGTAAATTTCTAGTCTCTTGCGATTTAGGGATTAAGACGAATGCGGTGTGTCTGGGATGCAGGACAATTACATCTCCTGGAATGTTTTTCACTTGAAACGGATCAACACTTGTCAAAACGGGAATTTAGTTCTGACCTTCACTTACAGGTATACGTTGAGATATCTTATTTTGACTTAAGTAAAACGAAACCGGGTTATTTAAAATCTTAGAGGGCATTATCAGTTTCAATCCCTTGCTTTAATTCCATAAAATATGGTAAAGATAAAAATTGATACAGATTAAACCAATAGTTCTAAATTATAGACTTAAAGTCACAATATACAATCACAAAGGGTCAGGTTAACATGTTTTTGTTCACTAGACCACAAACTTAGTAAATTAGAAAAGAAAAAAACCATGGGCAAGCATTACTGGTGCAGGAAGGGCTGTGCTACTCATATTATTAATGAACACACCCGAAACATATCGTGTAGAGGCGAAACGAACACGGAATATAAAAGCTCGCAAATACCTAATTCTGCAATTTACGACAATTGGTCGTAAACGATGATATTTTAGTTTATTTTTTAACCCATCTGTACATGTAATACAACGTTTCGACCAAATTAGGGTCAATGCTACACTGTTATAAACATCCATATACATTTATTTTACTCTTCTCCATATATGTTCTTCTTAGTAAACTAATCAATGTAGGTGATCTTAGATATCTTTATTTACTCTTATACTGACCAATTGTTTTGCTTGGTGACGTCAGGAGCCAATATACATTTGTGCCGCAAAGATTACGTTATATTACGAAGAAGGTAGGCTGTATCTTCAACATAATTTTACCTTTTTAATATACTGACAGGTAACTATACTTGCACTGTAAATCTGACCATATTAGTTGTTGTAGGGTTTAACGCCATGTATCAGCACACAATAGGCTATACACGGCAGACAGTATACTTGGTGGAGGAAAATCCCTGGAAAACACCGTGAAGAACCACCGACCCACGACACACTACTGGCAAGCTTACTCATGCAGACACGTTTGCCGACCCTGAGACTAGAACGAACTCTTTCACTTGACGTTTACTTTGAAGTTGATGACGGCTACTGTGGGAGAGACTAACGTATAATATTCAAAAGAACTAGTCCCAAAATTAATGGGATGATCTATTCATGCACCAAATAACGTATTTGAGAAAACGATTATTCCCTTGCACATCAAATATTACTACTGACTTGGCTGAAACTTACATAATCTGACATTCATAATTACTAGAGTATACATAATGATGTTGTAGATGTAATACCTAATACCTCTATGAGTCAATAGCGAGTTAACAAATAGTGCATTCTTGTTATTTGCAACTACGCCATCAATGAACACATCGAGAGGTGCTTAGATGTGCCCTTATTATTTACATGTTTATTTTATATGCTGATAGAACTAACGACCATATTGTTACTATTTGTACATTGATAAAACATATGGCACCACATACAAGTATACCTTAATTATTGAACTATTTGACTAATTCTTACACGGCACCAAGTATATTCAATGTATGAAAGATATTTCCAAGTAAAGGTAAATACTTTCAGAATATACTCACACGGTAAGGGGGTAAATCTGGAAGCAGAGTGTCCTCAATTGCCCTTTTGCTACGTTGTAATTAATATCAGAGTGGCATTCCTATCTTCAAAATAGTACGTCTCATTGTTCGTCTACGACGTTTTGGTCTGAATCTCAAAAACGCATATGCTTAAACTGAATACAGTAACGATCATAACAAACAGACGCATATGGTCTGTATGCACGATCGCATTAAATATCTGATGACCACAAGCTAAACCTTCAGAGATATTGTAACCTTTATTAATCAAATTTTTAAGACATTTATTACATCATGCTTCTTCATATTACACATTAATTACTTCTTTCACAAATGCATTTAGAGTTAACATGAACTGTGAACAAAGAACAATTCACAGGATGACGGCCTTCGGCATTACATGACTTGAATAAAATCATCTAACAAGTCTTACCTGCAATTTTCTTGATCCGAGACACAGTTAGCGAAATTTAATTGTTGAGATCTTCTCCTTCACACAGCCAGTATGTGTAGTAAATGAACCATTAATTTATCTCCGACGAATGAAATTGGTTATTCATTACCCAACGTGATAATCATGTCTGCCAGGTGAACCCGCATACTATTCCGTTCTTAGATATCAATGCCAATATCATAATCCTAGAAACCATATATCCTTATACCTTTTGGACTATAAAGTAACACTTAGTCATGCTAATATTGTTATATGTCCTGGAATCAATGCCTTGTGTATGAATACTAAACTTTAATATTTCGTTGAATATTCATGCGTCCTTAATAAATACACAAATTAATCATACAAACTAACCAACAAAAATACAGGTTCAGAAAAATTATGTTTACAGCATGCACACAATTGGAAAATGCCAGTTTAGAATACGGAGTCATGTTGCGGGATCAACACTACAAGGATCTACAGCTCTACTAAAGAGTGTTTTCTCTTGCCTGTTACGGGATACATTGGTAAATGCTGCCGTCTCAACACCGCAAGGCGCTACTTCGATACTATACAGTGCTTTCTGCAGTTTCTTATATGATACATCGGTAACATGTACATTATAGTGATACTCGAATATTTGAATGCCTGTCCCAAATAATGTCATATATTGAGATTCGTGTCCTTTTTATTAGCCCATACAAACATTATATTTGAGAACACATTAAAATGGTACACAAATGTAATCTTCCCATTAAATTTGGACACTATATTGGCTACATTTGGCTCTTCAATCACATTGGTGTTATATTCAACGAATGAGCATTTACGCAGCCAAATACGTCATCCACTTAACCGTTTTTCCGGTAGTAAACAAAAACTTACAATAAATACGGATTCGTGTGTATTTTTTTACCAGAAATGCTGAAGATCAATAGATGTTTTTACATTTAGGTGGATGTTTGGTAATGTATATAATGTTTATGTACCGAATTACTTATATACATATATTGGGTGTCACGCTTGGAAAAAGAAATGTGAATGCAAATGTATGTTTAAGCATTTGTATTTAATATTACTAATGAATCTTTACTCTTAAATCTATCTATATATGAGATATAGGAGACAAGCTGCTAATTCCAATTACTAATCAACTTTACTCATACCATGTAAAAAAAAACACAAATAATACTAGAGTGTTTAGCTCATTGATCAGAGGTAGCAGTGAACGTGCAATGAAATTCCGTGACTTCAAGCAGCGTTTAAGACATAACATACCAGTCCAATGCCATCCTCAGAAACAAATTAAACGCACATATTGAGCGTTAGAACGTTGTAATTCTTACTTACGTTCGCCTAAAACGCAGCATATTATACTATGTTTTACTAGCAGTAATTGTCAGTCAGATATACAATTTTATTTTATGCTCAGCAGTGAATTACTTGATTTTCTAGTTAAAATAATATTGATATTTCACTGCGGTGAAAAAATAACAGTGAAAAAATAACAGTGAAAAAATAACAATATTTTTTCACTACAGGAACTACATTTTTGGGTCAAAATATTTGCTTGAAACGAGTGAATAAACAAGTGAAAGAGCAGATTTGAGGTAGCCAACGTATGTGAGCATAAAATAAAAAGAATATTTGCTTGAAACGAGTGAATAACGGATACATTTCATCTCTTGGATAAAAAACTCTAGTATTTTCACTCGTGGCTTCGCCACTCGTGAAAATACTGAGTTTTTCATCCACTCGATGAAATATATCCGTTATTCACTCGTTTCAAGCAAATATCCTCTATATATTGATGACTACAGACAGGAATTACAACATATCAAAAAGCCATTTTCTATGTCATATCCATTCGAAAAGTATGTGTAAATTTATGACATGCGTGTTGGTGGAAATAATAAACGCAATCAATAGTCCAAGTAATAGAAAACCTTTATATGGTTCGAAGATGGCATGCCTAGTGAAATAGACTGACGCCAAATAGTAATTGATCTATCTATGAAATATGGTTATTTCATATTGAATACATGTCAAACTGGCTCTCTGGGAAAAAAAGGAATAAAGCTCAAGAGTAAAATCAATTCTCGATGTATAATTTCACAAAAGCGATTCAACTTAAGTCGAATGAATGTTTTCTGCAAACTCTATTTTAATATGATGTTTGCTTAATCGTGATTGTTGAGTATCATTGGTATGGAATCTTACGTGTAAGTCATGATAGTGAAAGGACAGCTTTCCTTTCCAACATATATAAAATATCTTTGCTTAGCATGTCCATATCTAATATATATATATATATATATATATATATATATATATATATATATATATATATATATATATATATATATATATATATTGCTTTGGCTATCTTTAAGACAATAATGTTACAAGCTGGTACATTGTATCAGCACGAATATTGGCCTATAACAGAATCTAGAGTATCCTTACGTAATCTAGGAAGCTGCCTCTAACAACTGGCATTTACTTAAGAACTTACACTCTTTTCACTTGAAAGTTAATATCTCCTGTCAAAGATGACAGCATTCGTATTGGTTTATCACCATAAGCGTTTAACTGTGCTTGTGCTTTTATCCTTTCATACGAACATGTTGAGCATTGTGTGGGTTTAAAGTTTATTGTGACGAAAAGATATAAAAAGGAAAAGTATATTCACTTTGAATATAGCGTATGTCGCTATAGTGAGATATAAGTATCAACATTTCAATTTGATGTTTTTCAGATACTATACGTACAAACCTGACGCCACAGTTTGTACAATTTGTACTATCCTGTATGATCAATCCAATCGGGGAAAAAAGCGATATGCTATGGCAAACAACCCACTTTACCAGGATAATAGTAAGTTTTGTCATTTATAATTATGAAAATAGTTGTTTTGACTTGATAATAAATACAATTTCAATGAAAACATACATTAGAATTTGTAGATATGAGGCCAATTCTAACATATGACTTGTGTCACAAAATTCATCTGTGAAGTCATCATTAAAAGCGTTTCTCAACTGAACATTAGACCAGACACAAGATTTCTATAACATTTAATATGTTATAGAATAGTTTTAGTGATTTTCTTTGGCCGTGGTAGTAATAGAGTTTGCTACCAGTTAGACATAGTGTAATGGTGACCTATATTAAGCAGCAAAGAGGTTTCATGATCGCAAGAAAAATTTAATTGTTTCTGTTTATTAAACGTGTGACTTTATATTGGGCTGCTAAAATTCTTTCCATTGATAAGGCACCTTAATAGTAAATTTATATTGTTGGAGTGGAACGCATCTCACACAGAACTATACTAAAATGAAAGTTTTGATAATTGAATATGAATCAGATATAAACAAAGTACAGCCATTCCGTGATCGATTCAATTCAATCTTTTTTATTAATGTTTGCTTGAATGTTTTTTTAAAATTATTATTGCAGTCAAAAATGAATTAGTATTGCAATACGGGTAATTTATTTCCACAGCTTGATTACACAGTATTGCACCTAAATTGAGGTTCTTGTCAACTTCGCTTGAAATGCATTTAAAAGTGTTACCTATAAAGGAAAATCACTGCGTCTTTACTTAAAAGCTGGTAAGAGAGCTAGACCATCATAGTCCAAATTTCATCAGGTGGTGACTCGGCCCAGGTAGATGGGACCATTATGAATACAGGTAGCCACCACAAATAATTAACCTGGAAGATCAACCAAAGATGCTTGTTTGGATCCCTACCTTCCGTTGTAGTCTCAAGAATCATCTGACAGGCTGAGCACCCAAGTGACACATAAGTAAAATACTAGTTTGATCAGCTGGTGGACTGTTCAGGGTGTCCACTGAAAATAGTCTGCAGACTTGTTATCAAGGTTTTAAAATTTTTAGCATCAAATAATGTACAAATACAAACGCGGGTCTTGCGTGACATTGGAGAAACCAAGCACAAATGTGGATACAGGTAACGTAAACACTATGCTAGTTGTCGAAATAATTCCAGCCTCCAGAGGTCTCTCAAATCACAATTTGTAAGATCGTAGCCTCCTGCGCCTGCTCTAATCCCTGACACAATGGTATGGATTATTCTACCATCCTAAGTAGCTCGCAGGATGCGGGTTTCAAAGTCTGCTAGACACACATAGTACTGGTCCTTAACTCAGCATTTTCCTAAACCTTAGGAGAGTCAACTCATATCCGAACAATGGTTACCGCTTCGAACAGATTAAGTATGTCCAATGTAATTGATTCTCCACTGGTTAGTGTCTTTCTTTCCCAACCTATCCAAAATATCATCACGTTAGGATTGACGCGTTAATTGGCACAATTGTAATGATAATTTGATACAATTGTTTTCAAAGAGAAGGCTAAATGGGTACCCTTATATCTCGAATCACACATGTAAGTTATGCTAGTGGACAGTCAAAACAACTTCACAAGAAGTAATGTCTCACCAATTGGTGAAACAAAATATGCAGTGGAGTTTGAGTGGTTGCTGTTCTGCAGGTTACTTGTTCTGCAATATTCAGTATAATAGTTCAATTGTTTAAGAGTGAACACACTTTTTCTCTGGCCAAAACCAATTTCTTGTTCAGCAACTACAATAACTAGCAATTTGTCTAACTGTCTAACGTTACATATTTAATACAAGCTCCACCAGTTAGATCCGACCAGAAAGAATTGCATGTTTCTTTCTTTTGAAAAGGGTTCAAAGGAGATTGGATATACACTTATTTACTTATCTGAAATCGGCTGAAAGAAAGGTTGCAAATGCTGAAGAAAAGACAGAATCTGTAAATTTGAAGATGGTCTATTGTACAAAACCATTTTCCAATTAATGTTGTTAACCATTGGGTTAAGTTGATAAGAAATGCGTTGATTATTCAGACTAGTTCGTCACCTCTTTGTTTTACCGTGCGATTCAGTTAACGAAGGAATTCCAACTCAACAATTAACATTTCATTACGACGGTATTGAAAATACCATGACACTTATAAAACAGCTAGGTAATGGTGCTTACGGCAACAACTGAAATATTTAATTCATTTTGTGATCTTTCTTTTTGTCCCAAGCAAAATTCTATTGAATTTTCTTCTCATTGTTGTGGCAAAACATATATTACTTCGATAAATGCAAACAAATGGTTGTGGATCGAGTTGCCGGATATTTAGAAAATTTTTCTTCAATGAAAAGTGAACACAAATTTAACATTAAGACATGTGACATATTTTGGACGATGTTTTGGTAATAATTGAATCTCGCACCATATGCCAGATTACGCTTGATCGCTTCTTAACTGTATTTGCCGACTTCGGCATTCCTTTGTCGATAAAACATTTATCCCAGTCCATAACAAACTTCATGCCATCAAAGCAACCCTATCCGTAGGGAGGAGGCTGTCATTGCAAAAATCAGAATTGGTCATTAATACATAACCCACAACCACATACTAAAAGGTGAAGATCCACCAGAGTGCGTCTCTTGCAATGAACATTCACTGTTAAGCACTTTATGACTGAGTGTTCCGACCTGCAACCTACACGTGATAAGTACTATAATGTACATGGCATGAAGCAACTTCTTGATACTATATCTATCACTTGTATTTTAGATTTCCTGAAGGAAGTAAATCTTTATTTTAAACTTTAACTTGTATGTCATCACCTACTGCATTTTTATCTAATGCAAATACGGCCCCTTATTTTTCAACATCTTTTCATCAACATACACTATTTACATCTCCCGTTGATTGGGAAGCTTCATATTTTACTGTTACCAACATCTTATCATTTTATATTGAACTATTTGGTTTTCAATATTTCTGGTCGATATTAAACCTTTAGTAATTTTAACCATGTATAAATATAACATATTGTATGGCGCTAAATAGCCTAAAATTGCTGGTGCGCCCTTAAAAATCAATTAATCAATCAATCATTTAACCCACCCAGTGTCATTAGCCACTTCAACTGAATTCAGAATAATCAATTGTGCCTTTTCATAACGCACTTAGTCAACAAGGAATATTCACTAACTTACATAGCCACTATTCGTTCTACAGTTGGCCATAAGTACAATGGTAATAGCTTCACAGGACCCTCTTCTGATTCCGTATTAAAGCCATACACCAAGGCAAATCTGTCCATGCTCATTTTCGAATTTACAAAGATGTAATTGATAACCCGCAATTCAATGATGCATGTCATTTCATACAATTTTCGGCGTAACATGTATTGGTTATTATAATGGTTTGTCATGCTTTACGTAGCGTAGAAGATATAACATTGCAAATAACTGCTCTTCGAAATCAATCTGATAAAATTGAAGTTACCTTTCTTCAAAGCGTTGTACACTCATTTTGCGTACATGAAACAGCTCGGGACAATCATATTCTTGTGCACGTTGCTACGCAAGCAGAATCCTGATTTTTGTCTTTTGCTATTTCTATCTTTCTATTCGATTACGTCGATGTCGTAAATATTAATAGACTGAGTAGTAAAATTGTCAAGCATATGAATATCACAGAACCTACTGCTTACCTTTATTTCCTTTCTGACATATTCGATTCCACGACTGGTGCTAAATGCACCATATTAAGGACATTTTAGAGCACTCAATGAATTATATGTCATTAACCCATTTCAAAATTTAAAAATCTACTCTGATATCTTCATCAGAAACGTTATCATTGATCATCCTAATCTGAGTGGCATTATGAACCTCTCAACATTTCCAAGTTCATGGAAGTTAATTGAAGGTGACATTGAAGAAACTGATATCTATTCATCTATATATTAGAACTAAGGAGGCAAAATAGGCTTTGAGGGTCGTTCTTTTAACTAATACAGTACAGGCCATATTCCACTCTTTTCGTCTTGGTTTTAAGTATTCATGTATATTATACATTTGTTTATCTAATGTTTAATAAACCTGGCAATTCTGGAACAAATTTGTGTTATCAGATAACGCATCGACTGCATGTATGCAAAGATCCAAGACTAGAACGAACAGAATATTTTTGGCATTTTGCAATAGTTTTGAGAGGTTATCGGAAAGATATTTCATGGTTTATTGAAATTAAGTCCGATATACCTCTTGAACTTTGTAAACCATCACGGACATATAATAATGATGTCACCGATCCTAATTTACTATAACGCAAACTAGCTGTATATTATGATAGATAGAAAATTATCAAGATGATTAATAATGGTCGAGCAAAGTTAATACATTTTCATGTTATTATACAGATTATATTGTATGCAGGCGTATGTTAGGAAACATTACCTTAATATGTGTTAACGATACAGATTGAGTGTTTCGTTCCTATTTTGTAGAATGAAGCTTGGTAAGTTTTGCTTTTCTTTTATTCTGATAAAGCTTGATTTATTTGAATAGCCATCCCAGAAAACATTCAATCCATCCGTTTGAAGAGTGTAACTAAATATAGATGTATCGCTATTATGAGTCTGGAGACATCATCTAATTAAACGGAAACAAATATGGAAACTAACACATATAAACGTCAGAACTATTTCTTTATATTGGATATCTGTTTTAATATACTGAGTTGTGTTTCTTCTAATAAGTAATGCATCTACATACCGTTTGTCTACGAAAGTAAGTTAAATAATACAAGCATATTTACGTGGTTGACATCGTGTCGTCCTCGTCTGCAATAAGCAGATTTGTTTTGAGGTTAGAATATTCTATACGATTACCTTTTCACCACCTAATTCTACAGTTTCCTTGCACAGATTAGTATCTACTTCAGACAAACTGTATATAAATAGGTACTTGGTACCCAAACATTGTATTCTTATTCCAAATATCCGCTGTTATGTATAATTAATTTAAGTCATTTATTTTTAAATTTGTTTGTTTGTCAGATTCAAATTTGGCATTTGAAGTTTAAGATTCGTTCATCGGGGGTGGGGTGATCTGTACTTTACAAATAAACACCAGATGGTGAACTCATGTCTGACCTGGCTTCAGAGTTGTAAAAAGGTTTTAAAATGATTGGTTGGTTCCAAGGACATTATGGAGCTTTCTTATAAGCATCTTTCTATTTTAGTTGAGTCATACGTACGTTATTTTTTGAACGTAAATTTGTTCTAAAACAATCTAGAAGATCACGTGACCCTTTCCTTGTTAACGTAAAGACAGGTATATAAATTATGTTTTGGGAGCGAACTATTTAGTAGAACTTGGGTTGTTAGAGTATTAAGTTGTGTCGTTTTGAGTTATTTTAAATTACCTTTTATTGGTATTTGATACCTTAATATAATTGAATAGAAAACGACACAAACGTATTGAGATTCGGATACGAATGGAAAACATGCAGCATATTTTTTTGGACATATAATAGCTATACACTAATGGATTCATATTTACACAAAGGGATCACTTGCAAATAATTGCATGTGTTTTCCCAACATTATACAAAACCAAACAACATTAACTTTGCTGATATTATTGTGATACATGTTCATTTAGAATAAAATATAAATCATGACTCTATCATCATATTTGGTTTTTTATATTGACATTGCATTTTTGTAGCGATTTTACCAACTCTAAGTGTATTATTTACAACTTATTTGAGTTGTTCAAGTCGTATAAGATTATACCAACTCTAAGTGTATTATTTACCACTGATTTGCGTTGTCAAAGTCATATTCGATTTTTACAATTGTAAGTATTTTATTTACCATTCATTTGAGTTGTCGAAGTCATATTCAATTTTTCCAATTGTAAATATTCCAACCAAGTATGAATATTTCCTAACGTTTCCGCCATTGTAATGTCCTGTTGAATTTGCATATAATCGGTATGTTTTATTTCTAATCAAAGTTTCCTACATAACATAACATGGGTTGTCTCCCTTATGTCTATCAAGAAAAGAATCTGCTACGCCATTCATCATACTCTTCCAGTTTTCCTCCATTTTTATATATTGGACTCCGCGTATTCTAACTATTGTTAATGTAGAAAACTAGTTATATGAAACCCATTCTTTTATTTCCTGTCGTTTACATTGCAACGTTTATAATTCTCTTAATGTTTGTACCTTTTCACTAGTAACAGTTATTTCGTCAAGCTAATGTTTTGTTTTTTTCTATCAATACATTTAACTATAATTATGTTACTGCTTGCACTATATTCTTACCTATATATTCTTTGAAATTATTTTGTCACAAATTTCATCAATTTGTCATACCGGCATGACTGATCTCATACTATCAACTCCCAAGTTGTTGATGCTATCGAAATAGGCACAAATTCTGGATTGGCATTTGTGTGTAGTCATGTAGATGATATTATGCGAAACACATATGCAAATTCGTTCATAATGATTCTTGTATTTGGATGTTGATTTATTCTTATCCATATGCATCATAACCTTATGGATTATACAATGAGGGATAAAGAAACAAAGAAGAGTACAAACAAACAGAAAACATTAAACATGTGTTCTTATTCAGAATATCCTATTCTGAGGATGCTGATCAATATATGTCGCAAATTGATAAAACATGTATTTTCTAACTGATATTTCTTAATGGCTTTTAATTAATTAATTAACTTCTGTCCGTTCGTTACTGATATTTGTAACTTTGGTATATATGCTTAATATGCTCATAAAGCCCTTACCCCTATGAGTTACTAAATTATACTGCCTACCGTGTCATTACGCATAAATTCTACCGTCACCAAGGAAAGGAAGCCGAACAGTTATCATAAGGAAATACATTTTAGAGTTCATAACCATCAATGGTAACAATATATTGAAGGTTAGGCTATGTTTTACAATGTCTTCAGCTCATTATGGAGAAAGAAATGTAATTTTAGCTCCGAGTTCGTAAGTGCCTCAAACTTGTGGGTGACTTTCGACATTGATGGTCAGATTCGATTATCCTCGAAATAGCTCCACATGATGTGGCGGTCACATATTATCATATAAATTGTCTGACTGCATATTACGCCTTGAGAAAGCATATGTATTCACATAAAAAAACAAAAATTGGACCGTCTTCTTTTAATCTTATCTCTTAAAAATTTGCTTTTTATGGATTTGTGGTCTGATGATAATGTGTATACTATTCATGACGTATATACAAAGAAAACATTATTGAAATTTCCAGCGATCAACTTCAAAGTACAAGGTAACTCATTAGGTGATATAGTACGAGCAAATTAATCATCGATACAATTACGTTCACCAAGATGTATGGTAATGTTCCCAATTTCTCATTTACTTATATGTACAGTTGATATAAAAGAGGCAATGTCTTGTGAGATACGTATGTTTACCGTTACTGAACGATTCAAAAGCCGGAATTCAGCTACCGCTAAGTAAGAACATTACTCCAATATTTAAATCTTTGAAACGCTGGAATGTCGACAGGTAGAGTAAAAAGACTGACTAAAGAATCACTAAAATGGTGTATGAAAGAATCGGTATTTTGTAAGAGAGAATGGCATAATGCGTTTTGTTATATATCAAATGTCCTTCCTGTGCAATACATCCTTTTTCATTAGCTGCAACATGACAACTGAAAAATGAGAGATAATCTCGGTCTTTATGTATAAATTGATCCAATTAAAACTGATACGCTTTAGACAATACATGTAGCATTACGACAAATGATTATCAAACGCGGAAACGTCGTGGTATTTTAACAACTTTCGTTTATTAGAAATGTCTTGCCCTTATACATGAGCTCAATCCATCAAATACGTGATCAATAGAAAAGACATAATGCTCCAGAGGTGTATGCACTTTTCATATTAATTCGTGAATATTGGTCGTTTTGTTTATGATATGACAACATCCGATGCTATAATATATATTAATGCTTACTTATGGAGATATACACACATTTTTGTGCTTAAAACTGCGCCGTTAAAAATATTCATCAAAATGGCCGCATAATGTATTATTGACCCAATATCATCCTTCAAACAGACACTATTAGATCTGTGTGGAGAAAAGAGAATTGTGGTTTCATTAAAGTGAGTGACGCGAATCGAATCGTGTTAAATATGCAGAATATAAAACACAAAAATGCATTATTTTAAATGCTTTACAGTTATTAGTATGATATAAGTTTTTGCAGAGTTAGTTCGCAATTCATGTAGTTTCCTAGGATAATAGCAAACCCTTGATCAATATATCTCTTGTTAAATGCATTCAATTTTGTAGGGCAATGTAAAAAGAATTTCAAAATATAGCATTGTCAACGCAGAGTTAGTCAGACATAATATGAGATAATGAAATATGTATACATAATAATTGTAGTCTTGCATAAGTTCAAAAGTATCGACTCCGTTACCGATGTGCTATTATTTCGTCTATGTTATTAAACATAATGATGGGCAAAAGAACGTTATAGGAAATGTACATTAGGAACTTTATGCAATTCTAGTTATATAACATGTTCACTTGGGATTATTAAGGATATTAACATCCGTACATGATATGCACCATAACACCGCGTGTTAATGCTATGTCTGAATCAACATAGATGTTGATAGTTTATGCAGATAAAATGCGCAAGAACAATATTTGTTTGTAATGTGATGCATCGGAAAACAGCTTTCAGTTTCCTCTCAGGAATAATACGTATAATCCTGATCAATAACGATGGGGTATATGAAAATAAGATTGCATACATAAAACGGCATCAACAGCATGTTATAGAATTTCAGTTCATGTTTGAAACCCATAAAAAAGAGATAATGTTTATAACCCATCATACATAGAAACAGTCAGTTTCATACTTGACATGTTGATGAATATATAATGATAAAATAATTGTACTATTGATTGAGGCGAAGTTTTAATTTCACACGAGGCTGATTATTCTCGGAGGTTACAAACGGCAAGCAATTCTTTACTTTGTGCAAGATAAATATTATCTGAAATGGTTTATTAAATAAGTTCTAACATCAACTCGAAATTAAAATGTTTCTCGGTATGCTCAACATTGAATGGGTCATTTACCAATTCTCGTTCGGATAAATTCAGTTCATTTGTTTTCATTAATCTGTCAGGACATAACACTTTCTAGGCTACTGTTACCCATCTTTTGACTGTTACGGTAATTTTCATGTCTCCGTGGTTTTAGGTTAATCTGTGTTACTTACTTGCTAGAATTATGTTTGTGGTTTGGATTTTTAATATCAGCGTTTACAACTGTGCATTCATGTCGCTACGACGTCTGCAGTGTGGCATTTATAGTGATTTCTTGCACGGGGTCATGAAGGTTCAGAAGTGCAGCATCATGTCCCACCAAGTTATGTTATCCTGACACAAGGCCTAATAGTCCTATTACTAAACTCTAAATGCTGAGCACGAGCTTCTAGTATCAGTTTTATTGGTATTTGTTATGACTCGGTCGGACTTCTACCACACTCGTACCCGCATTAAAGGCGGTCCAAATCATGTTGTTACTAGTCTGTTATCGCAATTTTCTTTTCGTCATTGTAGTGTTGGTGGGAGCAACCAATGTTCCCGTCTTACACTAGATCAATTTATAATATTTACAACATGTTAGCCTTTCTAGTGGGGTTAAGTCAGCACCACAATGAAAGGTTTTCTTTTGGTATATTCGTAACCTTGTTGAAATATGTTGTATGCATGCTAACGAAAGCTGGATGAATATACTTTATTGTTAGTTCTAATTGCTAAAACTTGTGTGATAATTAAAGTATTTAGTTTTACATGAAAAATTGTGCATACTAAATGCTCCTATTTAACCGCAACCCAATTTATAATGACATGTTCTGGTAAATTCAGGAAATCCGTACGGCAACTTGCTTTTTGCTTCATAGCGGCAGAAAATCAGCCTCTATAATAAACTAAAATGTTGAGCGTTATGCAATGTCGTCTTCAAATTAAATTAAATAAAGACGTCAAATCTATTATATAGAGTTGATAATTAGTTTGTAAGGTAAAGACACGAAGTTCGGTTAATGTTATTTTACTCTGGCTCCGTCTATCAAATTTCATCACGTGCCTGGGATTTGCCATCTCACCTCTGTTTGTTTGTGTTCGTGTCTGGCGCTATATAATTAGTAAACGTAAATAATGAAGATCAGTTTTGAAAGATGAAAATTGCTTCAAGTAATAATGTTGAGTTCCTTTAAATTTATTTTAATCTACAGTTTATTGTCCTGATTCACTTCAGTTCTCATATCTGTTCCTATGCTAAAACAACCAATGACCATCTGCCAGATATTTTATGTATATATTAGATTATTGAAAATGGGCTAAGAATCCTTTTCTCAGAGAAATATGTTAAGCACCCCTCTATTTCATTATTTTAAATTATAAGAATTTGAGTTTTTGTCCCAAGGAAGTTATGGAGACAGTTACAAAAAGTGTTCCGATATAGGCCTTACGTGCACTCGGTGGTAGAAGGTGCCTTTATAAAAAAATTGACAGCATTGGCATAAGTAACACAATGTCACTGATACAATCTATGCTGCTGTTTAACATGCAAACAAAATCTAATTTGTGCTTCTAAATTCTAACAATGCATTATTCGCTTCTAATTTTTAACTTGGAATAATGTGTGTATTAATCGCATGAACAATCAATATTGAAAAAAGAAATGTTGTATCGCAGGTTTGTTATTTGTTTCCTTAGCAAATGGCTGACTAAAGAATTTCGCATTGCGTAATAACTTGATATGTCAAACGATAACAACTAAGCACGTCTCTATTTCGCAATTTTTCCATAATAACAGTTATTCTGACATACCGACTACGGACAATGATTAAAACATAAGATAGTGTGTAGGTAGTTTAACTTTGTGGCGTGAATAATTTTATTCGCTGATTTCTGTATTGTTGTGTATATTTAATTTCATTGTTAGGATTGTATTAAATACATCTATTGTAATGTAACATTGTATGCTAGACTTGACCGTGTCCAAATTTGTCCTTTGACCTTGTCCTTTGTTGTCCGGATTAAAGATTTTTCAATTTAATTTTATGTAAACATCATAATCATTCTATAAGCATATTTCCATTCAGTAATTTTGTTCAGCAAATACAAATTGTGACATGAGGTCAACTATGTAATTTTATTGACATCATAAATAACATATGGCAAAACAACTGGAGTTTATCGACTAAAGAGTACTACATAATATTATAAAAACTGTTAAAAGAACAACAATAATACTAGGCAATACAAGACGTGAACAAATCCAAATGAATAGGATAATGATAGGAAAAACAAAGCTGGCTAACAGCTTTGGTAAATATCTAGGACCATTTCCCCATAACATAAACTGCATTAAGTGCAAACAACCAGAAGATTTAGATCATATATTCAACAAATGCACAAGCAATATTATACATAGAAACACACTTAAAAATAAACAAAAATTAGGGAAATCAACAAGTGTATATCCAAACACACTTAATCTAGCACAACCCAATATACAATTAACTGCAAAAAACATAATTGATTTTCTTATTAATTCGAACTTAATTGAAAAAATATAACACTAGTATAGGATATTATACTAAATAAATTATCTAAAATTGTCATTAAGTAAAACATAAGCTACATTACCCTAAACATAATCCTACTCTAACTATATATAAGACTAGCCTGTAACTCTGTCGGAGTCATGATTCGGGTGGGTGTCGATATTGAGTTCATATTGAATTCTACGCAACTGCGAGTTTACATTTACTCATGATCAAGGTTCTGGCAGAGATTACCGCTACTTAGCCTGTAGTGAAATTATAAATTAAACTACCTTTAAACAAAATAATTTATCCCTGGTATTAACCCACAAAAATTCACGCCTTTTGTTTCCATGATAACTCAATTATTAATAACATCATAAATATTAAAATAATTTTAACAACAATATCTAGTTAATTAATAACTATGTTTAAGACTAGCCTGTGATTCTGTCGGAGTCGTGATTTGGGTGAGTGTTGATATTGGGTTCATATTGAACTCTACGTGCCTACGAGTTTACATTCACTCATTATCAAGGTTCTGGCAGAGATTACCGCTACTTATGTAATAAATAAGTATAGTCAATTATTAATAACATCATAAATATTAAAATAATTTTAACAATAATATCTAGTTAATTAATAACTATGTTTAAGACTAGCCTGTGACTCTGTCGGAGTCGTGATTTGGGTGGGTGTCGATATTGGGTTCATATTGAACTCTACGTGCCTACGAGTTTACATTCACTCATTATCACGGTTCTGGCAGAGGTTAACGCTACTTATGTAATAAACAAGTGTAGTCTGGGAAAAAACCTCCTTATTAATACCACCCTCTTCTCCAAGCTCTTCCCTGTCAACAAGCTAATGGCACTTAAATATTCTAAATTAACTGGTTAATTTCACGACCTTGAACTGGACTTCACAGGAAGAGAGGATTGGAAGAAATGCATAGGCAATAATCAAAGGACAATTAATGGAACTACAGATGCTATCATTGACACCGAGGGAAGCGTGGAGGACCAGATTACAGAACAGCCCTTCTTAGGGCTACTTAATGTTCATTGTTGTAATTGTACTGTACCTATCCCCAACCTATTGTATCTTCTCGGGAATAGGGGAAAGTGAATGCAGTTGCGGGGAAACAGGCCCTTTCCTATCCTAGGAATCGCCTGGATTGGGACCCGCATATGTGTACAGCCTGGTACACCTCTGTGCTTAACTCAATCATTCCTGCACAAAAGCTGACCGACCCCTCCCATCTCCCATTCTAAATCTGTCTGTCTGTCTGTCTGTATTGTCTTGTCGGTTTTCTCTGTTACATGTGAATAGACATTGAATTCTCGCAATATCGATTGGTATGAGAATTCCATTTAACTAACCAAACATCAAATCTCAAATATGACCTTTCCGGATCACACCCAACCAAATTCATAACTTAAAACAACCTAACCTGAACAAAATAAATAGTCACTCTGACACCCTAGTGTAGGTTTTTTGTTTTTTCTAGGGTGAATTTCCCTCTTAAGAAGGGATTTTTGCCGTTAGGATGGTGGCGAATTGTACAGTACACTTTGTACTTAATTAGGGGCATAGTGATAAGTGTTAGGAAATTCTGTAGCTTATAAATCTCGACATAATTGCACAGGTGGCTTACACATGATTGGTGTAGGGCATCCACTAGTATAACTGGAATAAATTTGAAATAAAATTAAAGGGACTGCAACCTCATGGACAACACACACACTCACTGTACATACTTATATGACCTTATTAGAAATATAAGGTAGTCTTAACCCAGGACTATCAGGCCCCGCAACACAATGTTGCAATAATAATGCAATATACTAAATAACATTACAACAATTCACATCACAACATAGTATAGCACTTCCACTATGACACAATGTCCTATTGGGTTGCAATTATTAACCTAGGGTGTGGCGCCTCGTGTTTCTTCATTGGGGTCCGGGTGTGCGTGTGGCGCTGCCTTTGCGTGTGGGACGACGATGAATTAATTCCGGGACCTTTTCCGCCTTTGCCTCTTCCTGCTGACCTTCCAACGACGTTGATAAGGGTAGGTGTGGATGGGTCTTGCCTACCTGCCCCAGGGCTTACATCTATACCGATAGTTACTTATTAGTAATTCGGTATAACGCCCAAATTGATAAGTGCACTATTGTGCACATATAAAAAGGGTAAATAAACGTCCAGCGATATGTTGGATATAAAAGTAGCACAAATGACCCTGAGTGGTCGGTTGTTACTTAAAAACTCCAACTTGCTTGCTTGATGTAATTTTATGATTTGTGAAGACTCATTCATTGGTGTTTTAACATCAAGCAGGTTCACGGTGTATACATATTATGACTAGTTAGAATGATAGTCTCTTTAAATTATTCAAATGATTATTTTCTCTAGAAATACAAGTTGCTCTGAGAACATTCTTAGATATAGACATTCACTGGAATGTATAGTATATGAACAAAAAATGTTGACACATCACAACTCTAGTAATTATAACATTAACGTCATCCACATATCGCATATGACTTCTTCAGGACTTTTACTGAATTGTATTAAAGACATTGACTTCCTTGGCCCTGTCTCTATAATTCTTAGATTATAGATTATTTTGGGAATCAATTTGCCAAATTGCATATTTTGAATACTAGTATAAATTTCATTCCGGAGATGACATAAACGTTCTAACCGTCATTCGTGTATACCTTTGACTGTTGTGTCATTTGTAACAACAAATCCATTCTCATCTCATGCTTTGCATTATAATAGAATATGGACTTAAATTCAGTAATTTTCAGTACCAGATTCAAACATTAGAGGAATATGTTAGATTGTAACGGCAATTGAAGAGAATATTCGTTCTTTTTAAACTTTCTAAGAAATTGGCAACTAATAAAGAATGCGTATAAATAATAATATGTCTGTATTAATGCATTGATTAGAGCGTCCACGTTTTCATAAAAGCTGTACTTGGTCTTATTTGGGAATGTGGGTTCATTGGCTCTGATAGCTCCAGCTCGTTTTTCCTAACAATTGGTGTATATTTCACACTATTAGCATAACATTCACGGCCTCGGCGTTATATGTGCTTTTGCTGAATTTTCATGAAAATTTCAAAACATGTTTGATGTCTCATTTGTTAACGTGCGCTATTGCACTATTCCAGAATAATGTTAGACTAGAACATAATTCATACGTTATACTTTCTAACCTTCACTAGACCACGCGTATAATCCTGACACCGTTGGACACTGTTTCCACCTTTAACTTAGTGTTATATGATCGTTCCCTAAGGTCGGGACACCATCAACAGGGATATGCAAAGTATGGTTAAATGAAACAGAATGATTCGGACAGCTTTTCTAGGTCATCTCAAGCTACGGATATAAGCATTTTGAGCCTCAATAGTACTGCTTAGTTATACAGGGTGATGTCCTTGTTCCACACTGCCAGTATTAACGTGTACATTCTGCATGACATTATCATCATTTATATTAACAAGGAAACAAAGCAACATTTACTGTAAATACATGGTGATAGATAGATAGATAGATAGATAGATAGATAGATAGATAGATAATTAAACGTTATTGACGTTATTTAAGCTTGTTTTGAACAATCTAATGAATATTATAGCTATTAACCGATCATATCCATAAAAAAGACTATATAAGTAACGATTCGTTTTAGGAAGTTGTTATATGTACCTCTTCTTCTCGGTACAACTCCATATTTTAAATTGTAATGACGTATGTCATGTAGTATTTACGTTAGGTGTCTGCTCATAAAGAAACATTGTTTAGCTTCAGAATCGGAAATACATGCTAATATTTCGTTGTTTCTTCTGATGAGAACATCAATTAGATATTTTCTACTAAACCACGTGAATACAAACACGTAATATATGTAAACAAATAGTTTTACTGAACGTAAATCGATTAATGTAAATGTATTTAGGCATGATTGAAGGGGAATTTTCGTTATTACTTGACTCTTGAATCTGGAAAACGTTAAACGTTTCTGGAATCTTCAAGACTATTACGTGCTTTGGACAGTTGGTTGAAATATTGCAATGCACGTGCAAAATTAATGCCTATTGATTAGCTATTAAACTTTACTAATTATATTGTCTGTCCACCTTGCAAGTGCTGAATTAGGATGATCAGTGGTAACATATTTGCAATGCGTGTTACTTAAAGATATAAAACCACATTATAAAACTCCCAAACTCACCGTAACATTGCCAGTTAACACCCAAGTAACTTAATGGGGATCTTGTTACTTTGCGTATTATATGACGGATACGTTCTAAAACGTTTTGAACTATGTTCAATTTCGATCAAGGGAACTAAATGCAAACAATATATTGACTAGTAAGCCCTACGGTTTTGTCTCCTTTGATTAAAACAAGGTGCTATTTACATTTACTTGGAATTTGCAATGTTTGCATATGGGTGTCAGTATAGCTGAAATTATGCATTTTATGTTTATTTTTAAATCACTGCTATGCTGCTGCTATAGTCATTATAAGCGTTTACCTAAGCTTGTTTCTGAAACAATGAGCAAACAAGAAAAGGATAAGACAAATTCAAAATTAACACTGAGTACGATAACTGGAACAGTGAGTTTATTTCAGTCACATAAAAAAAGGTTAAAATCGCGGACGCATGTTCGTTTCTATCCATGATCAAGAATATTATGTTCTTAACGCATATTACAGATGCGCGCATTTTCCTGGATAGTTTTCATTATCGACTAAAGATATGTTTTGAAAACTCCACCAACAATTTTGAGGTAGAATTCCGTGCATTACCACACAAAAGCGATCATTACAACAATAGTAAGCCAGTACTAAATAAATAGTTTCTACAAAGAGTATTAATTATGAAAATATATTTCCCATGACCGTGGAAGGAATATATTGTTTGTATTTGCATAGTCAGGCTGATAGTGTACATATCGCTCTATGATTGGTATGGTCTTACTTAGTCAAGAATTAAGTAAACAATATCCTATTACATTTCATATGAGAGATCTGTTTTAACATATAGGCATGATAGATGAACAGACGGTCTGGATTTCGCCTCAGATTACTTTATATGTTTGATAAATTGTGTTTGTGACTTTGAATTTTAACATAGCTTTAACAATTCTCCATGCATATTGCTACTATATCTGCAGTTCAGTAGTTTATATAAATGTCCTGCACTGGGGAAGACAGGTAACATGATGACCCACCTAGTCGCATTATCGTAACACCAGACCTACACTAACCTCTCAATGCTGAGCGCCAAGCGAGACAGCCGTTAGTATCATTTTTTATGTTCTTGGTATGACCCGGCCGCTGATCGAACCCACAACCTCTCAGCACTAGGCCACCGAGCGGTCTTAAGATTGTATTAAACGAGCAAGAACTTAAAAGGTGTTCATAATATAGTTGGTTAACAAGGTACCCTAACGTTCCAGATTTCACATTGAATATAAATACGTAGATAAGAAAAGTATTATTAGGTGTCATTCTATGGATGATCACTTATTTATAAACAACACAATATTTTTTGCCTAATCCTATTACTTTTGTCATGATATGAAAGATTCTGTTTATCAATGACGCAGTTTTATGTCTCAAAAAAAACATTTTACCTTCACACAGTATATTGTACATGACATAACATATAGAAGGACGAACATCATTTTACATTGAGACAGTCTATTAACTTATGTAATAACAAACAACAGTGGATTTCAAATGTATGATTAAAAAAACTTAGCGTGGTACATATGTAAACAACGCACATATCAGATAAATATGAGATACTAAAACATTAAAGACATATTTATATCTTTGTCGTCTAGTGCCGCTTGTACATTACGCCAATGTGCTGTTTACTTTTATCAAATTCCATCTCAAACATCAAACGTTATCTATAATCGAAAATACTTTATTTCATATTGCAGTAAATCGTACGTACATGACAAGAGGTGATCAGTTTTATCGCAAACAGATGACATCGTTCTGTCCAGTTCATATTAGAACAAAAGCTGCGAAACATAACTACTTACTGTTGATAGTATGCGGAACTCGCATATCTTTCTTTCTGTTTCTATGTGTAACCACTTTTAGTACCACAGTGCTGGTAACGGCGACGTGTTTTGTGCTAAAATCGAATAGCACATTAACTTGCTGACAACAGACGAATTGACAGTTATATACAATTTCCGTTTTGAGAAACATTTGGGATAAATAGGCTAGATATGCAGGTAATTTTCGACGTTAGTTCACTGATGTATATATCCGTATTTATTAAATATGTTGCCATGTGATCAATGTTCTGTGCCATTTCTACCAAAGGTAAGGTTATATATTAACGATTATCACAAATCTGAGTGCATTCAAATTTAGTTAAAATCTTGTATTTCAGTATTGAAATGTTTTACATAATTGCTATGACAAAAACGTTAGAGAAATTTACCGTTTTTAGTTAGATTATCTAGCAGAGCCACTTACCCTATTTTGCCATGCTAATGAGCTCATCTTAAAGCAACATGTGCCGTCTTTTGAGGCAATTAATTGCATGTAGCCAAGCTTTAATCAGCACTCGGCAATCGTTACATTTATCCATACCCAAGGAGACAAGGAGCCGTAAATAACAATTTGTAAAGACATAATTATTAGTGTTCCAAACCAATGGTGCTCAGAGAAAAGGTTGGGTTACTGTATGGTTGCATAATTGTCTTACCTTAATTGTATTCACCATAAGGTCACAGAGGAAAATAGTTCTATGCAATCCAAAGCTAGATGACTCTGGGAAGAGTTGTAAACGGTACCATCAACTAACTGTCGCGCCAATATGCAGAGGAGCCAATGCATTTTCGTTAGCTTGCGTATTTTCACTTAACTACACGGTTATTTCTTTAAAATGCAAGTGTGACATGAATAGGATTGTGAAGCTACGTATTCTAACTTTTGATGAGATGTATCACATCTATAAAGGACCATGTTCTACCTTTAGATTCGGTGTGACCTAATTATACTTACATTATTTATGTTCTAAAAACGAATGAGCCAGAACTGTATCGTCGTTTCCCAACAGTAAGAAAAGCAGCTGTAGTTTTCAGATTCAATATCACTTGCCTCTCTCAAACATGGCTGAAACATTATAGATCTGGAGATGTCCTGCTTAGGACAAAACAATTTCGAATAACTGTCGTAACCTCGCTTGATATCCAATGGAAACGGGTAGCATTGTCTTTAAGAAATGTGTCAGTTCCAATAGTTCCGCTTGATCCCGCTAACTGTAACTATACAAATGATGACGTACTTGCCTTGCACCCCGATCACAGATAGACAGTTTCCTAGATATTCACATGTTGAAATCCTCTGTGATTCAAACAATGGCAACTGCATAATAGCTCTAAATCAAAAAACTATAGGTTAACCGTCGCCATGCATCGTTGAACGCGTATTATTATCATCAGATGTTATGAAATGATTACATGTTCGTACCCAAGCTTATATAATAAAAATGATAATAATGAGCATATCAGTGAATTCCAAATAATTCAAGTCACCCTATGGTTTAAGGTAAATTGGAAATAACTATTCCAACGTTAAGAGACTCTGTTTTTTAATTGGGCTTTGGGATTTGATTAATTTGAAAATGATAGGTATATAGCAAAACTGTGTCACTGACAACAAAATTTGATCTGTGTTTCTGTAGCATGTCTTTTTGTCAGCATACTTATGATGACTCAGTACGTTGTTTCTCCTAATAATACGCCTTATATATGTTATGAATGTGTATATGTGTCTATGTTTGTGTAAGACAGTAAATGGTTACTATAGACACGTTAGAAAGACTATTCGTTATCGAAGATTCTTTGTATATTTATTTACAAAATAGTATTTAGTTATCGAAGATTCCTTGTAGATTTCTTTACAAAATAGTGTTTAGTTATCGAAGATTCCTTGTAGATTTCTTTACAAAATAGTATTTAGTTATCGAAGATTCCTTTTCTATGTCTGTAGTACACTAGTCTTCACATATTAAGGCATATTGTTGATGGCAGTAAATGATTTGGGCATCAGTTATCACTGCATTTTAATTAACAGTTATTATAACGACTAAATGGTCTTCAAATATATATGGAAAAGATAAGCGAAGCAAAAAGTGTAGTAAAACTTCAATATATAATTCATTATCCTGAATAAACAGCAAACTTCTATAAAATAATTAATTAAATCTCAAATGATTCTACAATTACAAAACAGATCCTAATGAATAAATGTCAATGTAAATCCAAAAATAATCCACCGCTCAAGGTGGTGACGTGCCTGTTGTGGCCCACGACATGATAATTATTTAAAATATCCCATCTCTATTTCCAGGAATCATCTTTTTGAAGAGCACTTTGTATTTCTGGTGAATAGCTAACTTGAGTAAATTCCAAACGAAAACAATAATATTACTAATTATGTTAGGATCTTACGGAACGAAAGACTATTGTCTAGATATAAAAGATGATATCGTGTTTTGCATGGCCTCTGATCACAATTCAAGATTACTAATATAATCTAAGCAGCAGAGAGGGTGAACATACATTTTTACTGGAACGTCATTTCTACAAACTAAATCTTCCTACGAAAAATGAAAAATACAAGGTCGAAAAGGACAAACGCAAGCCTGAAGCTAATAGAGAGTTTCTCTCATTTGTTTATGTTTTAGCATATTTACATTTGTCGTAATTGTTCCACGTTGTATGTTCTGTTTACCCACCACACGTTTTACTGATGTCGTGTTCATCCTCTTTGCTGCTGTAATTTGATTATTATCTTATTAGTAATGGTGGTTCAATCGTACATAGCAGGGCTAACTGGAGAAATGTTCGAACCAATTACGAAATTGTTACCAGTCTGTGATTGTATCAGACAAAAACATTGCGGTGCCCAGAGTGACCGAGTTGTCAAAAGCGCTCACCGTTACGGATCACTGCAATCTCACCTATGTCTGCGTGGGTTCGAGTCTCAGATACAGTCAATGTGGGTATGTGACAAAGCTTGCCAGTAGCTTTCATTGGGTCGGTGATTCTTTCTAGGAATTTCTGGGGTACTTCATTTACCATTAATATTGGCTGCCATGTATAGCCTATTATTTGCTGAAAATGGCGTTACACCCTAATACACCTACAACAACAACGCTCCAAATAGGATTAGTGGCTCTTTTGTATCACCTTCAATATCGGTAGGTTCATATAAACGTCCTCCGTTAACGTTACCTAATATTAGTTGTTTCGAATAAACATGTCGTTGTATTGGTATATATTGTTTGTGATTGCATTGGTAGGTTTCAAAGAAATTGCACGAATAACATCATTATTTAATGCAGCTATTACACTTAGTAGTCTTGCAACACTTTCAAGAGATATCATATCTTTCTGAACAATTTCATTCATATATGGAAATTCAAATAACCGCTCATCAAGTGTTCGATTCAATCGTTCAACTCTTTCCTGATCACGATGAATTGTAGTATGCCCTCGTCTAATGTTGACGTCATTTTATTCATCAGATATGATACGGGATCAATAAATTATTTGGCAGGATCACCCTGTAGTAGTTTTTGCCATCCTCGTTGATTCAAGGGCTAAAACAAACTCAGCAACGTTTTATTTAATAACGGCTATGCTTTCTTATGGTTACTCGCAATGTCAATTGTATTTTTTAAGTTTATTGGCGTATTCCAACTTTAATAGTAATATGAGATAAAACCAAATATTTGCCTGATGAACTTAGTTTCGCACACTGACATCAGCTTGCTGGTAGATAAATGTGCCATAATACCACTGGGATAAACCAAATTTACAACAACATACCTTAAATCACTGTTATACCCTTCAAAATCGTCTTGGTCTATGACATATCGATTTCAATATAATACTAACTGGCTGATTACTTACCAGCACATAATTATAGTTTACCATTCATCGCGGATCCTACAAACCATGTATAATATGATTTTTTTATATTTTTTTTTAAATTTAATTTACCGAGTCTATCAACATTACATCTCAATTTGTCGCTGTTGTCAATTTGGTGTTTTGTACGGTACATCATGACATACTTGATCAATTGCATTTACCTAATACTCTCCAGGGTTTGGTTTATCTCGTTCGTCACGACGAATATCAAATCGGGTTCATGAACCACAATAATTATATCCAGCAAGATGTTTTTCTCGTGTGTATATTGCACATGGAGTTCCTGGTAATTCTTTGATTATTCCAGCAATATCGCCGTCGTCTTTATATTGAATTTTAGATAGAAACGAAAACTTTATGTTACATATTGAACATTGTCCACCATATGCTATTTTTCCATTGTTTTTCTGTAACCATGGCTACATCAATAGGTGGGGTTGAACTCGGCAACATAAATAATATAAATTCATGTAGGTATAAAATGTATGTAATTGATTTCTCAGCATTAAAGAAGCAAGTTCCAGACAAATATCATCCAGCGCTACCGACTTCTATTAAGATGATTTATAATAGGTCCATCTGGGTCTTGTAAAACGCAATTATTACTTAATCTAATAATGTGATGGATCAAGTGGGATAAGTTTTATTTAGTATCCCCGTTAGTTGATGATCAGGGATGCAACGATGTGCTTACGAATGTTAATGAAAATGCATTTATTAAATGAAGAAGGTGATTAAATTATTGGTTTCATCACCAATATTGATGCAGCAGCGATGTTTCATGATTTGGACAGTTGTGGTCATAATTTAGCTGTCTACTATGATTTAATTCTGGACAAACAAACAAATCCTGGAAGAATATTATCTCGAGCCATGCATAAAAAACTAATATAAGGTATAATACTTGATATACACACGCACATAAAGGGAGCAGAGATAACTGTAATATTGTACCTAGACGTAATAGAGTTGATACACATACACTTAGAAATTTCATCATATTTTATGTTCAGGGGATATGGATGTAACTAGGCTTAAAAGTTTATTTTCACGTGCGGAAGGTACCCGATACGAATTTATAATGATACATTTACATGATTAACGGTTGTAATATAATAAATTTCTTGATAAGGTTTTAGTTAAATAATGATCTAATTACAGCAGTGCGGGTGAAAACGACCTCAAAGTTAATAATCCTAATTTGTAACCGGTTTCACATAGATAAAATATTCCCGTGTATTCTTTTGAATACAATTTGTGAAAAGACCAATCATGTTGGTCAAATAGAATATAAAATTGATTTTGGACATGTCAATTTTCAATGCAAAATGTTGCACTATCAAGATCATATAATTAAATTAAAACAAAGTTACAAAAGTAAAATAACTGGTAATGCAAACTAAATATAGATAACATTATACAGTTGCTGCAAATTGCGTTGTTGGGTGAGCCGATCACGGTTTGGCTTCCTGAATTGTTAGTTCAGAGCATTTACATGAATGACGAATTTATGCATCTGCAAGAGCAATCTTACTAATATAGAAAGTGACTAAAGAGCTGTGATTATACCGTTAACAACCATATCAGTTTTATTCAAATATATTGTTTTGCAAACATTTATTTTATCTCCGTTGTTATTAAACTTGCCATGATATTAACAATCAATAAAACCTTATTGTCCTTCAATGTTTATATCCTGCTTCGCCCAACATATGACTGATCAGGAGGTGTACACAATAGAACAAACAACCTATTACATTCAAGAGAAATGGATGATGTCTGATCCCTGATAACATAAATACAAAAGAGTGATTCTTAAAATGGAAGATAAAGCTTGAAGGTGGGCGTATTTTGTCATACCATACATAGATTTTGTTGAAAATAATCAACGAACCAAATATATCACGACTGATACATTGTAGCTTTATTGACAGTGAAATATATTTCTATAACGTGATACTTGGCTTATGCATCATTTCAAGTGGTATTTATTTTGCGCATTCTGAATGGCGAATTGTCGCAATATATTGCACCAGGTTACATAACCAATTTGTTACTTTGTGTGAGGCTTTAGGTCCAATAAACTAGAGAACCCTTATTAAATTAGTAACCCAGCACGAGTTGGTAAATGGAATTAAAGCCACGTTTGGAAGATTATCAGCTAAACCGTATGTCTTCATATATCCGGGTCCAATCAGATTCAAAGTTAGTATAACTAGAACACACTATTGTTTCCGTCTAAGTACACCTAAATTCAGCCAAACAGATATAGGTATTATGTTTATAATAACGAGGTGACTAGGTGCTTGTAAACATAAGTGACTTAGTGGAATAAACGTCTAGCTGAAAAGTCCTAGAAATTGCTAATGTGTTCATTTTACGTTGGGTATGAATAATGTTTGCCGTAATGGTGTTGGTATTGTTGTAATAGTTATTAGGTATGAATATCCCAGTTGTGTGCTTGGGTTACATTAATGAAGATATACAGCCTATATTTGATTTAGACCTTAGTGACAAAACAAGTAACGATACAGTTCTTTGAGGACGCAAAATGAACTGGTCTGACCACATATTATTCATCAGAATTTATTATTTCCCTATATTGGTTGTCAAAAGCGAAGACGTGTAACTGTCTCTGGCCCATGTACTATTATCCAAGATACCAAGCACACTATAACTTTGACAATATCGAATCTTTCTACACAATTATCAACCGTTGGGATTGTGCATTGTTGCAAGCTTAATATGATCTTAGAAAGTAAAATAATCACAGGAACGCACACATACCCTAATAATCCTTGATGACATTGTTTTCATTGCTATACAAAAACTTAAATAATGACTATAATAAAGAGAATATAACATTTAACCTGAAATCGATCGGCCACATATTTTGGTCTTTCTATAACCTAAACATAAATAGGAAAGTATTCCTTACTAGGAATGTGTACCTTTATATTACAGAAGCTAAAATATTACAACAAATATGTACTAACGCAGTTTTGTTAGTGAAAAACGATACGTTGCTGAAGTTTAGGAGTTTCAGGTAAGTGCTGTTCTAAGCTGTAATATACCTAGCTAGATGCTGTTTTACTTGATAGTCAATTCAAATTATGTATGGCGTGTCAAACTGTTTTTAAAATTTAACGTTATGGGATTGATCAATATAAAATTTAACGTTATGGGAATAATCAATTTCCTGTTTATTATGTTCGGTATTTTAATAATTTACTTCAAATTTAGAACAAGTGGAAATTACTGATATCTATATTTGTCGTTTCAAAAGCAAAAAAAAAATTATGAGTGCTTTGGCTAGAAGCTTGTATTTACACCTTCTTTACGTATGATTTCTGAAACCTTAACTATGCGTTTTTTCGTTTACAAACAACTATTGAAATCTAAATAAAACAGAAATATAAAGTATATTATTTACATTAAACCTCCTTTTCTCAGATGGAAGCCCTAAATATGTTTTTATGCATAGGAACTTTTACTAGCAATTGCACCATAGGCTTTCAGCCAATTAATTTGCAAATTGTATACAATTTCAGGCTGTTACATCACAAAGAGAAACCGAAACAAACTGGTTGCATCATATGTAATTGTACTGAAATATCCATTGAATATTACTACAACCTCGAAAGCATTTGTCTTTTCCTTCCCTCCTATTCAATTTAAAATTGCATCCCATCAGCCATTTTAGTCGTCAAAGGAATACAGTTCTCAATATCGAATTTATCTATGTAAGCATCATTACTTTTAGCGGTCGCAACTTACGATGCTTTTTCAATTTGCATCTAGAAGTGGCCAGAAAAGTCACTTTATTCTGTAACATTATTATGTTAGCATATAACTATACAATATCCCTCAGTCTGACTAATTGGTTTGAAATAGTTTTTGAAATATTTGTCAAATCCACTCGCTAGTCACGCATACATTAGACACATTAGCAAAACACCGCAATCTAATCAGCCATATTTACATTCGGTGTTTGAAAAAAGGGACGTTCATAATTTATAATTAAATGTTTGTGTCAGCAATTTGGTTTTAAATAACTCGATCTCTGAAGGTATTTATTAAAATCTTTTTTGTGCTGGTATCCTTAAGCCAGCCTTAAAATATTTCCCACTGCATGTATATCTCACCCAAAGTGTATCGCATATGAGAATACCGGTATGTATATGTTGTTGGAACAATACTGCTACAGGTGTACTGATATAAGTATATCGTTGTCAGGATACCGCTCTAAGTATAAAGATATGAGTATATCTCTATGGAGATATCTCTATGGATATATCACATGGAACATAAACCAATTATTAATCACTATAGGTGTATTGCTATATCAGTATTGCAACTATAACGAAGTACTAATAGAAAAAGTAAACAGACAATTTGCACAAAGCTTTCAGTGTTGTGCATGGACCCATCGTTCCAGGAGTGGACAGTCAGTTAAAAACGTTTTAAACATGTTCGAAAAATGTTGCATTATTTTGATGATGTTTATTTGATGGTATCTCTGAATATTATTTACGCTGTGAAACCGTGAATTTCATTGTATGACGTTGACGTTATTTGCTTCATTCACGAACGTATAAATAATCACTGCGTATCATTAGAGATTAACGATTATTCAGTGACCTTGACATGAATATTCAAATGAAATATGTGTTTGCTTTCCCATTCAATGCGACTGTTTCTTGAACAACAAACTGTCGCAAATATATTGCTATTACGTAAATTAGGTAATGTTTAATACTTTGAAAAAGGCAATAAATATTGGCTACAACGCTTGCCTATACATTATTCATATTGTTGAAATCTACATGTCACATTGATTAAATAGTATTGTGCTTGCCGAGAACATGTGTACTATTTATGGTTCAATAACAAATTCACAACGTCTAAACCGACCTTTAGTCATCAAGCTTGAATATCTACCTCCATTTTCTGACATTCTTTTATTTTTAAACCCGGCCTGAGCTAGTAATACCAAACATCGCCTTGCAATTACAGCTATTTCATTGCTTTTTGTGTACTCATTTAGTCTTTGATTGATCACCCAAAGACATGCCAATCGAATTCTGTTCAGTACAAACTAATAAAGAAACTGATCAGTTGTCCAATGCTTTTAAACTGTTATTGACCAAAAACAAAAACCCATATGCACCCGTCCAATAGTTATACAAACGTTGCAACTATGAATCAGATAGCTTGTCAGTAATTGAACAAAACTACTTTCTCAGTACATTTAGCCAATACAGTTTGGATTTGATGGTTCAGGGAAGAAAGGAAAGTGCCAGTCCTTTATAAAAATGTTTATTATAAATATAGTGTGTACAAGAATAAATGATGCAAACTCATACAACAAAATTCTGTGTGAATTAGAACTCCTCCGAATATTTCTACATTGAATTATCTGAAGTGAATATAAACTAATATGTATTTTGCGCTTGACATTCGTCCATGATTGAAATTCTGTTGCGCCTGTACATCTATAATACGTTCGGGTGGGGGTGTCAATCCAAATTCGAACAATATATATTAAATGCACACTATATCTTTTTTAAATAACGGAGGTGGGGTGGGGGTTTGGGAACTGTCTGAAAATGCTTTCTTCCCCATAAACATCTGATTTAATTATTTTTTAATGTAGTGTCTTTGCATCTGTCGCCCCCATTGTTGGTTAAGATAACATTCTTATGTCATTTAAGACAACCATCAATCTAACTGCCTTTGCTAATGGCATATGCAAATCTTCTACCTGAACCATTATAGTCGACTGCCATTCTTAGCTTTCTCTGATAAAATGTAAATGCCTCTGTTCACTTTTACCCAACGTCCTCTAACAATTATCGTGCATCTTTAGTGAGTAGCGAACATGCCTAATGCACCTTCAAGCGTATCAGAAGAGGAGTCAGACAGAGAAAGAAACAGACTTGATATTTAACCTGCTAGATACGCGAACAAAGAGTACCTGTTTAAATCAAACCAATTTATGTGTCTCTTTCTGTCACTGCTTACTGTCAATGGGTCGTGCACTTTGCACTTTACTGAAATTACCTCTACAATAACGTACTTGATCCATATAAAGGAAACCAAGCCAATCCAGATCCGCCTCTGTAATCGTTAGCGATGGTGCTAACCACCAATTGATGTGCCAATCAATATTTTTTGTAACAACTTTCTTCTTATCATTAGACGTCTATATATTGGACCTAATTTAATCAGTACTTCCACATAATTATTCTAACCCAGACAATAGCTGAGATGCCAAAAACCAGCTTCGAAAAGTACCCATTTATATTATGCTCTCATTCATATCACCGCTTGCTACGTAACGGTACCAATTTATTATCATATGTAGTATCGAATTTTAAGGAATGCATTGAACCGTAAGATGGAATGCACTGAGCATTAAGACTGTATCACATTGAGACCGGGGGAGTCTCTATGAAGGGTCATTTCGATCTTTATTCTTAATTGCTTCCATGTCAATATTAAAACTTTAATGGAGCCATTGTTCCGATTCAATGAAAATGATCGGATATCTTAACACGGTTTTGAGAAAGAGATAGATGAACTTCCGATCCGTGTCAAAAAGTTATTCTTGAAAGGGAAAAATTATATAACGTTGTTCAGAGATTCTGTGACTAAACAAATGATTGTCTTAGGAATATTTGTTAGAAACCACTGTGAATCATTGGCCGAATGAAATCAAAATGTACACCTTGGACGTAAAGTGAATTTAAAGTGACAACCTTAATCAAACATATGTAGTACAATATTTTCTAATAGATACAAGTTTGGCTCCGAGGAGCCTAGGAAACAAATAGAGCTTTCGTCATTAAACAAGAAAGGGATCATATGTCTGTCTTGTGAGAGAGACAAGGGTAGTATTGGATACACAAGTTCTATTTTAACAGCATTACGGTACGCAATTTTAATTTCACGTAATATTCTATATTTTTTAATATGTGTTGTATGCAAACTTGTTTGATATGACTTGGTTCCATCATATGCATCGTTTATTCCATTTCTTGGAGATGTGTTGATGCTAGAGTTGTGGGCAATCTATCTTTTTCAATTTCATGTATATGTGTTGATGCCGTATGTTATGCAATCTGTCTTATTCAATTTCATGAATATGTGTTGATGCCATATGTTATGCAATCTGTCTTTTTCAATTTCATGAATATGTGTTGATGCCATATGTTATGCAATCTGTCTTTTTCAATTTCATGGAAATGTGTTGATGCCATATGTTATGCAATCTGTCTTATTCAATTTCATGAATATGTGTTGATGCCATATGTTATGCAATCTGTCTTATTCAATTTCATGAATATGTGTTGATGCCATATGTTATGCAATCTGTCTTTTTCAATTTCATGGAAATGTGTTGATGCCATATGTTATGCAATCTATCTTTTTCGATTTCATGAATATGTGTTGATGCCATATGTTATGCAATCTGTCTTTTTCAATTTCATGGAAATGTGTTGATGCCATATGTTATGCAATCTATCTTTTTCGATTTCATGAATATGTGTTGATGCCATATGTTATGCAATCTGTCTTATTCAATTTCATGGAAATGTGTTGATGCCATATGTTATGCAATCTATCTTTTTCAATTTCATGAATATGTGTTGATGCCATATGTTATGCAATCCGTCTTATTCAATTTCATGGAAATGTGTTGATGCCATATGTTATGCAATCTATCTTTTTCAATTTCATGAATATGTGTTGATGCCATATGTTATGCAATCTGTCTTATTCAATTTCATGGAAATGTGTTGATGCCATATGTTATGCAATCTATCTTTTTCAATTTCATGAATATGTGTTGATGCCATATGTTATGCAATCTGTCTTATTCAATTTCATGGAAATGTGTTGATGCCGTATGTTATGTTATTCATCTTATTCAATTTCATGAATATGTGTTGATGCCATATGTTATGCAATCTATCTTATTCAATTTCATGAATATGTGTTGATGCCATATGTTATGCAATCTGTCTTATTCAATTTCATGGAAATGTGTTGATGCCGTATGTTATGTAATTCATCTTATTCAATTTCATGAATATGTGTTGATGCCATATGTTATGCAATCTATCTTATTCAATTTCATGAATATGTGTTGATGCCATATGTTATGCAATCTATCTTATTCAATTTCATGAATATGTGTTGATGCCATATGTTATGCAATCTATCTTTTTCAATTTCATGGAAATGTGTTGATGCCATATGTTATGCAATCTATCTTTTTCGATTTCATGAATATGTGTTGATGCCATATGTTATGCAATCTGTCTTTTTCAATTTCATGGAAATGTGTTGATGCCATATGTTATGCAATCTATCTTTTTCGATTTCATGAATATGTGTTGATGCCATATGTTATGCAATCTGTCTTATTCAATTTCATGGAAATGTGTTGATGCCATATGTTATGCAATCTATCTTTTTCAATTTCATGAATATGTGTTGATGCCATATGTTATGCAATCCGTCTTATTCAATTTCATGGAAATGTGTTGATGCCATATGTTATGCAATCTATCTTTTTCAATTTCATGAATATGTGTTGATGCCATATGTTATGCAATCTGTCTTATTCAATTTCATGGAAATGTGTTGATGCCATATGTTATGCAATCTATCTTTTTCAATTTCATGAATATGTGTTGATGCCATATGTTATGCAATCTGTCTTATTCAATTTCATGGAAATGTGTTGATGCCGTATGTTATGTTATTCATCTTATTCAATTTCATGAATATGTGTTGATGCCATATGTTATGCAATCTATCTTATTCAATTTCATGAATATGTGTTGATGCCATATGTTATGCAATCTGTCTTATTCAATTTCATGGAAATGTGTTGATGCCGTATGTTATATAATTCATCTTATTCAATTTCATGAATATGTGTTGATGCCATATGTTTTGCAATCTATCTTATTCAATTTCATGAATATGTGTTGATGCCATATGTTATGCAATCTATCTTATTCAATTTCATGAATATGTGTTGATGCCATATGTTATGCAATCTGTCTTATTCAATTTCATGGAAATGTGTTGATGCCGTATGTTATGCAATTCATCTTATTCAATTTCATGGAAATGTATTGATGCTAGAGAGTTATGCAATTTAGCGTGAAATTTTAGTTATTAGTTCATTAGCAACGTTGATTGCTCTCAATCCAAATATACACGAGTGCAGGATTTATATCGGGTCAATTAGTTAAATATGAAATAAGTTTTTTTTTTGTCTATTATGATAATTCTGATTTTAGTGCAATATCGATAACTACTTATTATATTTGATTTAGTAATGTTTAAAAAATCTGGAAATTAGTAAGAATCTGCGAATTCTAGGCAATACTTATTGAACCTCAAGTAGCATGCCATACAATTTCGATAGAGAACTCAAGCGGTAATTTAAAGCAAGCTACTAACGTAGGTAGGTTTACGCAATGTCAACAAAGCTAGCGTGTTCTAAGTAACGTAAGTGAAGGAATTTTATGTACTGTATCAATATAAAAAGTGGTACATATAGCGATTTGGGGATAGTTTTGACCATTAAGGAAACAGTTTCCGAGGTAGAGCGAAATTCGACAGTTCGAAGATGGAGTCAGAAAGAAAGAGAAGTGACGAGTGAAATCTGAAGGTCCTAGAATGGATACGAAGTCTAGAAGAAAAAGGAAACATTGGAACACGGTCGAATTGAAGGTGATTCAATAAATTGTAGACACTGAGCTCTTTTCATCACACTTCTTTATTCAGAGTGATATCATTAAATATGTTGTAAAGCTCTTAGAGCAACTAAAGATTAATCGCTATACAATGTCATTATTAATATTATTGTGATGATGAAATAAATCCAAATTAGACAATGCTATTAAATCCTGTTAATATAGTATAAGTTGAATTGAAATTTGTTTCACCGACTTTGTTATGTTTTTTGTCTAAGAGACAGGCAGAAACAAAGACAGACAAAAAGATAGTCAGAACAGACAGAGAGAGACAGCAAAACACATACGAACGGAGAGAGAGAGAGAGAGAGAGAGAGAGAGAGAGAGAGAGAGAGAGAGAGAGTGGCCTTTGAATAGTTGTGTATTTAGATAATTAATATCGATTATTGGAACATTATAGTAGAATTAAGAAGCAAAAATAAAAACACAACATTCAATACAACACATGTGTACCATGTAACTGAAAAATTTACCATATAATGCTTACAGGGCTTGCAACTTTGTATCATTTATAAACACTGTAGATAAATCCCAAGGAAAGGTCACACGTTTCGTTACCACAAACCATATTGTTGTAGGTTACTTGGTGTAATCTTCATTTCAAGGTTTTAATCCAGCACAACTTCCTTTTCTCTTTCATTAACTTGTCTGAGTAGTTTTTTTCCCCCGTTATGCATGAGAGTTGAGAGTGGAACAGAAATGAGAAAAGAATGTGATGACAATGTGTACCATATTACATTTATTTTGAAAAAGATCATTATTATAACTTGGTATCGTTATTTTCACCAGTTCATAAGGTGTGGAATTTCGTCATTGATCAACAACAGGGGTCACCAAACTACGGCCCGCGGCCCGCGGCATCACTTTGTCCGGCCCCCAGAATAACCCCCAAAAATAAAAAAAAATAATCCTACTTTTTAACCCAAACTACTCTGCCTGTGGATTGTTAAAACTGCCCGTAGTTTGGCCAGAGTTTGATGACCCATATAACAGACAGCACCTACAACGTACTAAGCATGTCCCATAATGAAGTATATTGAGCCAGGAACGTCATACGTTACAGCGGCTACACACATCACACAGCTACAAAAATACAGTATGTTGTGGATGTTTCGTTTTTGGGCGCATTATGATATTTGTGAATTTAGGTTCGGTATGA